>CM075988.1:24888131-24953131 GCA_038087875.1 Malacoraja senta
TGGAAGACAGTCAGCATGAGATATCATTTTTCACTTTGGGAACAGTGGAATTGTTCTCATTGAAGCAAGAAAAAGTAAAATGGATATTTAATTGGTTTCAAATTATGAGAGATTTGTCAAGAGAAAATGGGGAGAGATTATTTCCAGTGGCGGAAGGATTGGAAACGGAAGAACTAGGTTTAAGTTAATTGCTTAAAAAAACTGGGAAAGGGTGTAAAATTATTCGATAAACATTGACGCCATCCACAACTGGCCCCACACTGCTTGCAGAATGCACCATGGACAAAATGCATTGTCGGAATTCACCGCCTCTATGACAATTTTTCCCAAAGCAGCAAAATAGATCGCCAAGGCACTTTTTCATTGCCATGGAGTCTTGATTCCGAACCTCATCAACCTACCCCATTGTAGGATTATATCCTCCAGTTGGACCTCAGCCATGTAAGAAGGTGTATTAAATGCTTACCTTGCCAGAGATGCCCTCATCCTGTAAATGGAATTTTTCAAAGATATCAACAGTGGTACAATGGTAGAGTTGCTGCCTTACAGTGTCAGGGACCCGGGTTTGGTTTCTTTAAATTGTCCCTAGTGTGCAGGATAGAACTAGTGTATGGGTGATCACTGGTCTGCATGGACTTGGTGGGTTGAAGGGCCTGTTTCTGCTCTGTATCTTTAAACTAAACTAAACTAAACTAGATGACCTGCCAAACACATTTTCCAGCAATGTCTTGGGGAAGTTTAGTTTGGAGATATAGCGTGGAATTTACCACTGCGCCAGCCACACTGCCAACTCTTTACCCGAGATCAAAGTTTGTTTTGAACACAAATGCTACTTGCTGCGTTATTGGCTTTCCCACCCCATCCAAAATACAATTCCATAAAGGGCCATGGAAGAAAAATGGACAGCAACTTTCAGGAGGGAATCAAATTCTTGAAATTGCAGAATTTGTAAGGCTATGGGGAAGAGGAAGTGTGTGGTATGAAACTGAATAATTCTACCAAAGAGTTAGCACATGAGGATGAGCAGAAAGTTGGCCTGTGCTATGAAGCCAAGTGGTTATAAAATTGGGATAAGGTGTGGAGAGAAGGGACTGAAGAAGGATCTCGACCCGAAATGTCGCCCATTCTTTCTCTCCAGAGATGCTGCCTCACCCGCTGAGTTACTCCAGCATTTTATTTTGCTACCTTCCAGGGAAGGGACTGCCATGTCCACAGAATGATCAGGGTATGTCTGTCATATATAGGGAGTGGGAGGAGGAGATTACAGTCACATTAACAATAGATCATTTCCATTGTGATAGCGCACTTCATTGATGCCGGTGAGAAAGACATTATTCCCTTGCAGTGTTTGGCAGATATGGACAATAAATGGTCTGCCAAATATTTTCCCGCAGAGTGTAGTGATGTCTTAAAGGAGGCAGCCGCCTTATCTGAGGTCATCAAGGTTAAAGGCAAGTGACCTCTCCTTTTTTTTAGCCATAATGTTTATTCATATGAAGCACTCTGATAATCAGCTGAATGTCTAGGTCAAAGCAAGGTTACGATTCATAAATATTAAAGAGGTGGCATTAATTTGCATTAGTTTTTAAGGAGCTATTACATTTTTATTTCAAAGTTCTATGATGGCTTTTTTTTAAAAACAAATCTCAATATTTTCCCTTTTGCTATCCAAAATAAGCTGACAGACTGGTGATGAATTTAAAAAGCTTATTCCTACCAATTTATTTATTCAGTATATTTTATGGCTTATTTTGTAATTTATCCAACTTTCCCTTTAACCACTCTTAACTAATTTCTCTCTTCTGCAGCTATTGAAATGTGCGGGGCAAATTCTTACTTGCATTTTATTCCCTTTAGAAGTCTCAGACCATATGTTTCCTGGATGATGAGGGGTGGGAGAACAATCAGCTTTGAAAAAACATTAAAATAAAACTTGCATTCTTGTGGTGCTTTTAACAGAACAAAACGTTCTAAATTCCTTCACGGTAGCAATTACCAAACAAAATTTGACAGCTGAGGTGCATATTAGGTCCGGCAACCAAGAGCTTGATTAAAGAGATATGTTTTAAGGAGCATCTTACTGGAAGATGCAGAGAGAGATACAGAAGGATTTAGAGACAGAATTCTTGAGCTCAATGCTAAGGCAGTTAAAATCACAGTTGCTATTGGCAGAGGTACAGGAATGGGAGGATATGCGACAGGCTAGAGTCTGGGGAACGCAGCGATCTCTTGAATCTTGAATCTTGATCTTGAGAGAGTTGCAGAGCCAGAGAAGATTCTAGAAAGATGGAGGGGCGAAGCCAATTTGAGATTTCAAAGCAAGGAGGAGAAGTTCACAATGGAATCATTGCTGGACTGGAAGCAATACAGGTGAAAGGGATTCCATCCTAGTCAGGATTTGGTCAACAGAATGTTGACTTTGAGTTGAACCTGAGTGTGTACAGCCAGATGTATTCGTCCACCAGGGACCAGGCATTGAGGCCAATCTTAATGCCTGAGTTGCTACTCCAACAGTAACTAATGGTTTTGCCAAGATGGCATCAGAGCGTGGTGACTCTATGCGTGCCGATTGCACAGGAGGATCTACTAGCATCCGATACAATTACCCTATTCTTTTAAATCTCCATTCCACCTGTAAATCTAAACTACAATGCTGAGAACTATATTTTCCACTCTGTATCTCTCCCTTTCACTCCACCTATTGTATTTGAGTTTGGCTTGATTGGATTTATGTGTGGTATTATCTGATTGAATAGCATGTAAAACAAAGCTTTTTGCTTATCTTGGTACACATGACAATAATACACATAAACCTACATCAAACTCAGCAGAGCACAGGAATTGAACCTGATTTATTTGCTTGCAATACTGTGGCAGAAACGTGAGCACGGCCATGCACTGTGAAATCTTTGGACATGATATCAGATGTTGCCCGATGAGAGATGAGCAGGTGCAGCCAGTCCAATTCCCAATCCCTTGCTCTCCCATATTCCCATTTGTCCATTCTATTTGTTGCAACTAATCTGCCCACCTCACTGTCCCCTCACTCTCCATCTTATGACCCCTATCACAGTCGAGAACAGGAGATGACCATATTTGGAACTGATGAGAATAACTATATCTAATGAACTAATGTTTAGAAACATAGATTATAGGTGCAGTAGTAGGCCACTCGGCCCTTTGAGCCAGCACCGCCATTCAATATGATCATGGCTGATCATCCAAAATCAGTACCCCGTTCTGGCTTTTTCCCCTTATCCCTTGATTCCCTTAGCCCTAAGAGCTAAATCTAACTCTGCATGTGTAAGAAGGGACTGCAGATGCTGGTTTAGTATGTAAAGTGCTGGTTGCTCCTGATAACATGAAAGACCATTCAGCCCCGCTGTTCTCTGAGTTATTCATGCCTCGTATAAACCTTCCCCCATTTTACTATAGCTTATATATTCCTTTCTTTGCCAAAAGTCCTCTCACTTTCATCCCCTCCCTGTTATTTCACATTCTCACCATTCCTGGGGTAAATATACTTCTCCTTCTTTAGTTTAGTTTAGTTTATTGTCACGTGTACCAAGGTGCAGTGAAAAACTTTTGTTGCGTGCTAACCAGACAGTGGAAAGACAATACATGATCACAATTAATCCAAGTGTACAGATACATGATGAAAGGAATAACGTTTAGTGCAAGATGAAATCCTGTAAAGTCCGATTAAAGATTGTCCGTGGTGTCCAATGAGGTAGATAGTAGCTCAGGACTGCTCTCGAGTTATTGGTAGAATGGTTCGGTTGCCTGATAACAGCTGGGAAGAACGTGTTCCTGAATCTGGAGGTGTGTGTTTTCACACTTCAATACCCCTTGCCTGGCAGTGGTGCGACTCGTCCTTGATTATGTTGCTGGCCTTGCGGAGGCAGCGTGAGGTGTGAATGGAAGGGAGGTTGGGTTGTGTGTTGGTCTGGGTTGCACCACAATTCTCTGCAATTTCTTGTGGTCTTGGATGGAGCTCTTTCCCAAACCATGCTGTACCCCTTATTACATTCATCAGTGGCTATCTTGTATGTGTGGCCACATGTTTTGGACTATTTCATAAAAATGTTAACTAAAATGTTTTCTACCTCATGATTCAGAGCCTTACTCCATGCAGAGATGCCTCGTGGATAAGTGGATCTTTCAAATAGTTTCCCGTTACCAAGACAAAGGTTACTTGACTCAAATATTAAAGATCAGAATCTCAAATTTTTAGTACATCCAATAGGTGCAGTGGATGGGCTGTCACTGATCATCCTTTTGCTGGTGGGTCTTACTGATGAAACGTTCCCGATGCTGGGGGAGTCCAGAACCAGGGGCCACAGTTTAAGAATAAGGGGTAATCCATTTAGAACGGAGACGAGGAAACACTTTTTCACACAGAGAGTTGTGAGTCTGTGGAATTCTCTGCCTCAGAGGGCGGTGGAGGCCGGTTCTCTGGATACTTTCAAGAGAGAGCTAGATAGGGCTCTTAAAAATAGCAGAGTCAGGGGATATGGGGAGAAGGCAGGAACGGGGTACTGATTGGGGATGATCAGCCATGATCACATTGAATGGCGGTGCTGGCTCGAAGGGCCGAATGGCCTACTCCTGCACCTATTGTCTATTGTTTAGGAATATACAAGGCTTGAAAGATAATGAACACATATTGCAACTTTTGTAATTGAAAATGTGCCAAGACTGAAGTCATGTCGAGGATTTGGCGAAGTGGTAATGTGAGAGAGATTGGAACCAAGGAATCAGGCAAAAATGTGAACGATAAAGATCGGGGTTTGAGAATCAGTGGCAGGGATTGGTGGAGGGTTGGGAGGGGGAGAAGGGGACATGCACCAAAAGTGTCCGGCCAGATCACCAGCGTGGTTGTTAAGGCGGACTGGAAACGGTCTTTTCACTGTGGAAAACACGGATTTTCAATCACAAGGCATGAGGAGAAACTATTAAAGTGCGATGTGATTATATTTCTCCGAGTTTGTCCATGCATGCTAAACCCTGTACTCTTCCAGTTGTTTGATACAATGTTCCATGTATTTCACATTGATGCTTTGATGCAGAAGTCTCCAATGCCGATTTAGTTTTTGGGGAGATCGATGCCCAGTCTTCATAGACCCCTTCCCTGAAACAACATGAGCCGTTTCACAGTAATTATTTTCTATCCTTCCATTTCATAGTTTACATGTGGAGAAGGAGGCTATGTGGGCCAAAGGGAGGCCATTCAGCCCATCGTGTCGATGTTGGGGCTTCCAAATTGTGATCCAATTGCGATCCTGATTCGCACTTTTTCCCCACAGACCTGCAAACGTTTTTGTTACTGAATACATATGCCATTTTAATTTGAAAGTTATCATTGAATCGGCTCCTGCTGCTATTCTAGATAGTTCACTCTGGAGCACCTGGGACAGGCGGGGGGGGGGGGCCATAACCAGAGGATATAATGGGGGTCGCTGTGGGGAGTGTGGGGGTTAGAGCCTAATGGCAAGAGGGAAGGGTCATCTGTCAGACAATGGTTTATCTTGCGTCCTGTCCAGGAGCACGACAGCGTTGCAAAGGGTTTTGTTGTTGTTGAAAATACCTGGGTGAAAGGCCAAGGTTCAGAGAGCAGGACATCGCCACAGCTGAAAAGAATAAGCGAAAGATAAATCAGGAGGTAAAGCCGACGCAAAGCTTGGGTTTTAAGCGCCTGAAGGAGGCTCGAGTAATGAAAGCCAAGGAGCTCCACATTCTGGATCCCTGGAAAGAATGCCATTGACAGTTAGTGCGGGGTGTTTCTTTACTTTGATACGGGAATGTTCTGATGGCCCTTAAAGGGTTAACGTCGAACCCGTCGTGAAACCTAAGCGCCTGCAAAAAAAAAGGGAAGAAACCATCGTGAAGGTTAGCGAGGGAGAGTGAATCACAGGAGTGAAGAGGATAACAAGCACAGAAGAGGCTAAACGGGTGGCAGCTCTTTGGTGTTTGCCTTGACATCACGGCCCCACGTCTGACCTGCTGTGCTTGTGGCAGTGTCCGGAGCATTACAAGCCATTTACTGCTGTGAACTGATGTTTACATGCCTGACTTATCACAGAGCATGCTTAACGGACAGGACACACAGCTACTCCAATGGGGGGAAAAAAGCACGTCAGGAAATAAATTTGGGATTAGGGACTGAGGCCGTAAAATAGAAGAGAGCTGTTACAGTTTTTATTATTTACTTTCACAGGAAGAGTAAGGTAAGAAACAGCCTTTAAATTTCCAAAAAGCAATGTTCATACAAGCAATTTCACCTTGTTTCAGAAATACATGTGCCAGATTTCACTGCACGCTGTGATCTTTTTCTCTGTCATTGCCACAATTGGGGGTAAAACCCTCGGTCGCTGGTGTTAAATCAGTCTCTCGCTCTACCTCTCAGCATTTTGTCTGTAATTTGGTGTCCCCGTTGATTTGACATTGTCCTTTCTGGATCTGTGATTTGGCTTTGAGCCCAGCCTCGGATGAAAGTGTCGGAGTTTCCCGCTTATGCGTTACCGGCTGTGAAGGGCCCACAAGCGTAGTTTGAGACAGGCGCAACCCCTAGCGTTCACAGTTCAAAGCAACCCGCATCGTAGCTTTCACTGGTCCGAGCCGCAGAGAAAAACAGCTTGTTTGTACCGGTATAGTATCGGGCCCCTTGTGTTCACTTGTTCTCACTTTCTCTCTGAGTAATGCAAATTCAGTGCCAAATAGTGTTAAGTAGGGGCATGTCTCTTTGAATGAGCTACGACTGTAAAAGCTGGTCCCATATACATGCAATGTTCAAACATGTGTACTTTGCAGGTTGTATAGGTGTGTACCATGACATACTGGCAGACCACAAGCAAAGTTTAAATCCCTCTTCCCCTTCATTTCCATGTATTCCAAGTTCCTGCTGCCAACATTTTGTAATTAAGAGAATGGAAACAGCGATAACAACTCCTTCTCATCCGCGTGGAATTCAGATAACACTGCAAACACCATAAGGAACATAGTTGCCTGGGTTCCAAGACACCGCATGTTATGGTTCACAGGCTCGGAGACATAACAGACAAAAGAGGCTTTGGTCACCCGTTACCCCAGGGTGGAAACAGACGTCGAGCCCCAGAGGTGAAAGGGTAGCATGCAGATTGTTGTTAACTCTCTGATTTAATCGTGAGAATTTGTAGCCATTTTAAGGATTCTCCTTGAGATGATTTGGATTGCAATTTAACTTGAAACATAAATGAAAAATGGGCAAGTTAGCATCGGGTGCTATTACATGCTGTGTCAAAAATTCCGTTTGTTTTCAAGGCATTTTAAGTGAAGATTAGACCGGACATACAGTAGGTGTGTAAAAAGAATACTGCCTGTGTTTTTGTTAAAATCTGCACAAAGTTAATTTTTTCCCCATGATCTTCCAATTATATCATTTAGAATCAATTCCCAAACTCACCAGAGCTCTCACTGAATGAAGATTGTGAACACGACTAGTGAGTGAATCCAATCATGACTATTTATATAAATGTCGAACGAGGGATATTCTCGGTGGCAAAGCAAGCTGCAAAATGGTGGACAAATGGCCCGACTAACTTAATGGGGAAGATCAGTGTCCAGTTCCGCAGTGATCTCCACAGATCAGAAAGGGTCTGAAAAATAATGTGATGCTAAGTAAATAGTCTTGCTGCTCCTCAGATAGAAAGTGGGTAAATTCAGTCAGATTTCATATGCCAGAAAGCTAATGTTGTAATGTTGGCTTAAAAATAAATCTCTGGGAGTATGGTAGCATCTGTATGCAGAAATGTACATCCGATGAGGGCAGAATTATACCCAACTGTGAGGCCAAATGTAGTGCACTACACTACACTACACCATCTGGACCTGAAGACTAGCCATTTTCCAGTGACACGCAAAGCATTTCTCAGACTTCATCAGGAGAGAGAGGTGAAGAATAAGTTGGGGATAATGCAGCTGATAAACAGCGCAGCATTGTTGCATAGTCTATTGTCTATTGTTCCACACTGATCACAATTTCTCTCTTTAAAGAAAGACATATAATGCTGAAGTAACTCAGTGGGTCAGGCTGCATTTCTGGAGAACATGGATAGGTGATGTTTCAAGTCAGAACTCTTCTTCAGACTGAGAATTCTCTCAATGTCTCTCTCACTTGGCTGGTTCAGGAGATGTCAGGGGGATCCCTCAAAGAAAACAATTCTGGGGAGACATCAGGAGATCCATGTTGAAATATTTCACTGTACTGTTAAAGCATATTGCATGTCACAGTTCTAAATCATTTTACTGTAGCTAAAAAAAATACACTTTTCATTGTCCATAAATGACTTTTGTTGAAAGTCATATCTTTGACTGTTTGGAATGGGGTTTTTAAGATATTTTCCTTGCTGTCCCTCTACACCTGATCTACCCACATGTGAACTGTTCGCCCTATTTACATGTTCCGCAGTCCCCCTCAGTTCAGGCTATAAATTCCAACATTTAATAACTAGAACTCTCCACCCTCATCTATACAGGATTAACAACCCCAGAGCCTGCAAAAGGTGAGGATTCTGCTGGCTGCGAATTCCCCAGAAGCAATGTCTCTGGGTATTGGAAACTTTTACATTTTTTTACATTTCTTATAAACATATTTATTTTAGTTTAGATAGACACAAAATGCTGGAGTAACTCAGCGGGACAGGCAGCATCTCTGGAGAGAAGGAATGGGTGACGTTTCGGGTCGAGACCCTTCCTCAGACTTTAGATTAGAGATTTGTTCGTTTTGTTAGTTGTAGATACACTGGAACTGAAGTGGAGGGGCAGGAATGAGGAGCGGGCTTCTACGGAATAACCAAAAAGAAGGTAGACAAAAGTGCTGTAAAACTCAGCGGGTGCAGCAGCATCTATGGAGCAAAGGAAATAGGCAACGTTTCGGGCCGAAACCCTTCTTCAGACTGGTAAACAAAAAGAATATGTCCAACCTAAGTCGGCAATCATACCCGTACATTAAATCATGCTCTGAACATTTGCATGGACCCTTGAACTCAAGGAAGGAGATGTCATGGTGTTGTTAACCTGGGGGGCACTGTCGATCAGTGGTAGTGGAACTTGTCCCACTTTCAAATGAGCTGGAGTTTCCGGACATGTTTCTAATCACAGTGCAATGGGTAAACATGAAGCAGACAAAAACCCGATGAAGGTGTTTACATTGAAGGTACACACACAAGAATTTGAATGTTGGCATGTGTGCTACACACACACACACACACACACACACACACACACCATTCTGAACCACCTCATAAACTAGTAAATGATGGTGTGCCTTTAGCTGAAGCTGTTACTGCACTATCTTAGCAGGGAAGCTTTCTTTACTTAGGCTATTGTCACCCAACAAAGGCTCTATGTTGTCTGCAACTGTGTGGGCTTTTTTAAATGCAAAGCAATAAATCTCTGTTGACAGACACTTGCTGCTTAGGGCTTTTTTGTCTGCCTTGATTTTAAAACCCTTCTCCTAGTCTGTAGATACCTTCCTAGCCTCACTGCCTCTCAGTCCTTTCAATCTATCTCTCGGTTTGTAAACTCAGTTCCTGGGATGCACCGCCAGGCCTCCTGTTTGCTGTGCTGTGGCAGATGTACTGTCAACAGAGTTACAAAATACTTGATCTTGAATCCCTAGCTCCTCCAGTGACTTGCCACATTTAACCCAAGCTTTTTCCAACAGCCTCTATTTCTTTTATCTCCCCGATTCTAACTGCTGTTTCATTTCCTGTCCACCCATCTCTCCTCTACTTTTAAATGTCCCAGTTCAGAAAAGCCCAGCAAAATGTTTTGACACTTAATAAGTGGATGTAATGATCATTAATTAGTGAAAGGTACACAAAAATGCTGGAGAAACTCAGCGGGTGCAGCAGCATCAATGGAGCGAAGGAGATAGGCAACGTTTCGGGCCGAAACCCTTCTTCAGACTCTTTTCGGGCCGAAACCCTTCTTCAGACAATTAGTGAAAGATCATTTGATGCTGGAAACAGACATTTGGTCTTGTTGTTAGAATGAATTGTTCATGAAATCATCCTGGCCTTCACATAATGGAGTATTCTCAGCACCAAGAGAACGTTTAGGAGAGATAATTTAAGAAAATGGACAATAAGTGTATTTTAGTATAGAGATACAGCGTAGAAATAGGCCCTTCTTCCCACCGAGTCCATGCTGACCATTGATCACCCATACACTAGTTCTATCTTACACACTGGGGACAATTTACAGAAGTCAATTAACCTACAAACCTGCATGTCTTTGGAATGTGGGAGGAAACGGAGCACCGGGAAAAAAACCACGCAGTCACAGGGAGAATGTACATACTCCGTACAGACAGGAACCGGAGTTATAGAAGGAGCAATTAGACAGGTGGAACAAGAACTTTGCAGGATGCTCAAATTGTATGCAGAGTCTTGGAGGAAGATGAAGAAGAGGTAATGAGGTGGAGGTGGAATTGCAAAGGGTGAGCTGCAGGTAACTGATGGGATAGATGTCAGTGGGTGTAGATACAAAGGAGGACAAGGTTTAGTTGCAATCCGTAATATGAGTTGATCACAGCCCAGAAATAGGGACCTTAAATTCGGGAAGAGGAAACCTCACACCTATCCCTGTTCTCCAGCACTTTGTGTCGGTTGCTGTAAACCTGCATCTGCAGTTCCTTGCACCTTCTCCAAAACTCTTGATAGTTTTAAGTCTATTGTTCGCCACTATGCTTCATGGAGTGAATTCCAAATGGGAGCTTCATCGGGTATCGGTACTGGCGGAACTGTTCTGGCATTTCTGGTGCTTTCTGGATCCTTGTATCCAAAATACAAGACCAATTTACTTTTCTTTATATATTATTCTTCTTTTCCTCAATGCCAGCGATTAAAAGGAACACAAAAGTACATTTCAAGGAATAATAAGACATTTCTCATTAAAGTTCTAGATGATTTTCTCACTGTTCTCGTTTTCTTTCAGTAGTACACAACAGATATTATGTCAACTAATTTAATTCTTTTTGCATCTCCAATTCCAGTCCTGCCATGAGAAAAACAATGGCAATTTGGCTGAGACAGAGTGGAGGTGGAGAGGATGTTTCCACTAGTGGGAGAGTCTAGGCCAGAGGGTACAGCCTCAAAATAAAAGGACGTACCTTTTGAATGGAGATGGGCGAATTTCTTTCGCCATAGGCTGGTGAATCTCTGAAATTCATTGCCACAGATCAGACAGATGGCAGTGGAGACCAAGTCATTGGGTATTTTTAAAGCAGAGATTGTCTTGATTAGAAAGGGCATCAAAGGTTATGGGGAGAGAATGCAGGAGAATGGGGTTGAGAAGGAAAAATAGATCAGCCATGATTGAATAGCAGCGCAGACCAAATCGGATGGTTGGCCTAATTCTGCTTCTGTGTCTTATGGTATAACTCTCCTGTGGGGGGATGCTGGATATAAGTAGACAGATAAACTGGTCACTGTGGAACACAGCATCTGGTCCATGCACGGAACATCGTGATTGAATACATCCCTTTTCCCTCTCACCCTCATCTGACACATCTCCCAACGCAAGCCCTGTCCACTATCTATTAATCACCAGGGTGAGGTAAAAACATAAAAAACAATGAAAGGGGAAAATAGACCAGAAAATTTCTCTCACCTTCAGATGGCATGGTGGCGCAGTGGTAGAGTTGCTGCTTTACAGCGCCAGAGACCCAGGTTCGATCCCGACTATGGGTGATGTCTGTATCTTTGGAGTTTGTACGTTCTCCCGGTGACACTGTGGGTTTTCTCCGAGATCTTCGGTTTCCTTCCAAACTCCAAAGATGTACAGGTTTGTAGGTTAATTGGCTTGGTTTGAACGTAATAATTGTCCCCAGTGTGTGTAGGGTAGTGTTAGTGTGCGGGGATCGCTGGTTGGTGTGGACTCGGTGGGCCGAAGGGCCTGTTTCCATGCTGTATCTATAAACTAAACTAAACCTGATTGAAATGAGCACAGAATAGAAGGGATTGTTAGTTCATGTCCTGACCATCTTTTTCAGACTGGCGTTTGACAGTAAGTATGGACTTTGGCTCAACCTCTGAAAGGACAGTAGGCATGGCGTCACGGGCTGGTATTAACCCTTTATGCTGGTTGATTCTCCAGGATTCCATTTGCAACCTATAATGATTGACATGAATTGCATGAATAATGAATGCAGTGTTGGTAATCGGGCAGCACAAGCTGAAAATACATAGAAACATAGAAAATAGGTGCAGGAGTAGGCCATTTGGCCCTTCTAGCCTGCACCGCCATTCAATATGATCATGGCTGATCATCCAACTCAGTATCCTGTACCTGCCTTCGCTCCATACCCCCTGATCCCTTTAGCCACATGGGCCACATCTAACTCCCTCTTAAATATAGCCAATGAACTGGCCTCAACTACTTTCTGATGCAGAGAATTCCACAGATTCACCACTCTCTGTGTGAAAAAAAAAAATCCTCATCTCGGTCCTAAAAGACTTCCCCCTTATCCTTAAACTGTGACCCCTTGTTCTGAACTTCCCCAACATCGGGAACAATCTTCCTGCATCTAGCCTGTCCAACCTCTTAAGAATTTTGTAAGTTTCTATAAGATCCCCCCTCAATCTTCTAAATTCTAGCGAGTACAAGCCGAGTCTATCCAGTCTTTCTTCATATGAAAGTCACCCCATCCCAGGAATCTGTCTGGTGAACCTTCTCTGTACTCCCTCTGTACTCGCTCATTTAAGATAGTCACAAAGTGCTGGAGTAACTCAGCAGGTCAGCCTCGAAGAAGGGTCCCAATCCGAAACATCACCCATCCTGAGATGCTGCCTGACCCGCTGAGTTACTCCAGCACTTTGTGTCTATTTTCGGTTCCACAGTCAGCAACCGAGGACAGGATCAAACCTGGGTCCCTGGTGCTGTTAGGCAGCAGGTCTTCCAGCTCTGCCACTGTGCTGCCTTTGATACGGGTGCACAAAGGGTTAAAGGGAACATGTTCCAGTTGCGGAGGAACCTGTAACCAAAATAATTAACGGAATTGGCAGGATAACCAGAAATGACAGGAGGAAGTGCATTTTTATGCATAAGGTGTGACTTGCAATGCCTCAAAACGTAATGGAAACAGATTCAATAACAGCATTGAGCAGACCCTTGTATCTACTGTGCTTTTGAAGGGGGGTAAATGCAGATCTGTGGGGAAAAGGAATTAAGTATATTACAGGACCAAATTATTCCTTTCTGTGGTATGTCATTCATGATCCAATGTATACTCTGTATCATGTACATAGTTTGTATACTGCTTGTGTAATCTGTAACTTGCCCTTTTAACACAGCCTATCTCTTTAGATTTCACTGACGAGCTATTTTCCATTCCCACAGATACGTGTTTTTCATTTATTTTTGTCCCTCTTGCACCTGGGCAGTGGGTAATGATTTCCAGGAAATCTGAATGCTGTCAGTGCACTGCCATCCAGAAAGGATTAGCAATACCTTGTGACCTTTTAGACTTGAATAACAGCATTAGAAGGAAATTGTTCCCTGATAAATTTGCCAGATGATTTTCACCCATAAACTGCTTCATCAAATTCATGTGTAGGAAAGAACTGCAGATGCTGGTTTAAATCAAAGGTAGACACTAAATGCTGGAGTAACTCAGCGGGACAGGCAGCGTCTCCTGAGAGAGAGAAGGTCTGAAGAAGGGTCTCGACCCGAAACGTCACCCATTCCTTCTCTCCAGAGATGCTGCCTGTCCCGCTGAGTTGCTCCAGCATTTTGTGTCTACCTTCATCAAATTAAGTCTGAAGAAAGGTCTCCACCCGAAGCGTCACCCATTCCTTCTCTCCAGAGATGCTGCCTGTCCCGCTGAGATACTCCAGCATTCTGTGTCTACCTTCATCAAATTAAGTCTGAAGAAGGGTCTCCACCTGAAACGTTACCTATTCCTTCTCTCCAGAGATGCTGCCTTGCCCGTTGAGTTACTCCAGCGTTTTTAATTTATCTTCGCTGTAAACCAGTTCCTTCTTACTCACCAAATTGAGTGATTGGGATAAGTTGGAGTTGACTGCTTTGGTCTGGTCATTCCTCTGCCCAATGTGCAGATGAAGGGTTTCAACGTTACCAAATTTAATCTCTGGACTGATCGCTCTCCCATGAAGGAAATAATATAACAGTGAGCTACATAAGGGGGCATGGGAGATGAGGACCTCAGTGTGGGAGGTTTTAAGAGCAGCTTAAAAGGAAAATAACAATTCCAAGAATCCGTGTGGAAATCTTTGTTGCGTTTGAACCAATATTTTCTTTGATCACTAATTGGTGGCTCTGTGTATCCCATAAATGTCCGTTCTATGAGACTTTCGACCCATGTAGACATTTACCACCTTAACCTCATTATGTGAAAAAGTGACTTCCTGTCCTTTTGACCTCTCAATGGGACTATTCCAAAGCATGCCTGTCTAGCAATCCTATTTTACTCTCGGAAGATTAGAGGTCACCCAGAACTCAGCTGTCTGCGTGGACCGCTGACACACACTGGGCCTGAGTAGGCAACTACTCCATAAATGTAATCACCATTGAAGTCAGTGCCTTCAACTACCAAAGTTTTATCATCCAAAATACATTGTTATTTTTCCTTTAAGCTGCTTCTGAAACCTCCCACACTGACCAAGGAAAAGGTCACCTTCCCTCATGCCTCCTTATGTGGCTCTCTGCTATATTGATTCCTTTGATACCACTGTTGTAAAGCACATTGGGATGTTCAACTGAGTTAAAAGAGCAACTTGTTACATTATTTCAGCCATTTAATGCGGGGGAATAAAATTCTGTGCATTCTGTGAATAAATATTTTGATGAACTGTCTTACATATACGACATGTAAATTATTTCATGGGGCATTGCACTGCGGATGGCATCGTTGGTTAGCCACCTACCTGGATGTTTCCTCACACCATTCCCCCATCAAAATTAATGTTTAATGTTTTATGTATCATTCCTAAACTGTCACTGTATGTCATGTTGTCACTTGCGGGCGGAGCACCAAGGCAAATTCCTTGTATGTGAATACGTGGCCAATAAACATTCATGCATTCATTCATTAATTCATTCAAATCACCCTCTCTTTCCTCATTTCAAATACTTTCATAACTAATAAACTAAAGTGCTCAAGATAAATTAAGGAAACCATTTTTCGTTCATTTTTTTCCTTCGGCATTTTTCTCAGCAACATCCCCGACTTTCATTGTTCTTTCCCATTGTTCGACAGGTTAGAACTTTATTCCTTGGAGGATAGAAGACTGAGGGGTGATTTTATAGAGGTGTAAAAAATCCTATGGGGCATAGATAGGATGAATACACCGAGTCCATTTTCCCCAGGGTAGAGGGATCAAGAACGAGAGACACACATGTTGAGGGTGAGAGAGAGTACATTTAATAAGAACTTAAGCAGAATCTATTTTCGCATTGAGGGTGGTGGGTATCAATGGTCAATAGTGCCTTATTGTCACATGTGCAAACACACAGTGACATTATTTTCATGGGTACATTACAGGAAAGTTTCGCCATACCAAAGCACAATCCACCGATTAACAAAGTGTACAGAAGTAGTCCACTGAGCTGCTTCAAACCTTAGCGCCAATTTCGAAGTCCAGTCCATGCTCTAGTTCTTACGAGTGGCGCCCGATCTCCAGCCTTCCTTGGACGTCTAGATCACACAGTGACCCAACGTTGCTCTCCTCCTTCACCCGTGTGGAACAGGCTGCCAAGGGAAGTGGCACTATAACAAAATTGAGAAGCCATTTAGACAGTAGGTGCAGGAGTTGGCCATTCGGCCCTTCGAGGCAGAACCGCCATTCACTGTGATCATGGCTGATCATCCCCAATCAGTACCCCGTTCCTGCCTTCTCCCCTTATCCTTCCACTCCTCTATCTTTAAGAGCTCCATCTAACTCTCTTGAAAGCCTCCAGAGAATTGGCCTCCACTGCCTTCTGAGACAGAGAATCCCACAGATTCACAACTCTCTGGGTGAAAAAGTATTTCCTCATCTCCGTTCTAAATGGCTTACCCCTTATTCTTAAACTGTGGCCCCTGGTTCTGGACTCCCCCAACATCGGGAACATGTTTCCTGGACAGATACGTGGAAAGCTTTAGAGGGATATCGATCAAACACAGGCTAATGGGATTATCTTTATGGGCATGTTGAGCAGCAGATGGGCCGAAGGGCCGATTTCTGTTCTGTATGACTATAATTTCTGGGCAAGCCAGGAGCATTGGGAAACAGGGATTTACTGTAAGTCACGGCATACTTGGAAAGCCATAGAAAGGTATAAAAACAAATCACTTCAGCGTAATGTTTTACCAATAAGTAGTTAAGCTGACTTTTACTTTTATTTTGCTGAAGTAGCTAATAATTATATATATGTTGCAGGGAACCAGAACTGTTGCTGAGCAACGGGCCATAGCCAGTGTGGCAAGAAAATAGACTGAGCTCAATGAAAAGCAGCAAGATAGATCGTTTCAAAGAAGGTAAGCAACTTGCAAATTGGTGAGAATTGGAAGATGTGACATAGTTATATACAGTTTATGACTCAAGTGCATTTATTACTGAGCATTTTTATATTTAATTCATATCAAAGAATTTTCGTATGAACCTTAACACCAAATGTAATCTTAAACCTATCAGATCTATTCCATCCAAATATCCTTCTCTTGCTTCCAGGAAACAACTCGCCTCGTTTAACTAGAAAATTGAGTTTTAGTTTATTGTCACAGGAAAAGCTTTTGTTGCGTGCTAACTAGTCCGTGGAAAGAGAATACATGATTACATTCGAGCCATCCACAGTGTTCAGATAAAAAGAACAATGTGAATTACATTTAGTGCAAGATAAAACCAGTAAAGTCAGATCAAAAATAGTCCAAGGGTCTCCAACAAGGTAGATAGTGGTTTAGGATTGCTCTCTAGTTATGGTAGAATGGTTCAGTTGCCTGATAACAGCTGGGAAGCAACTGTGCTGAATCTGGAGGTGTGCTTTTTCACACTTCTAAATCTTGCAAAAAGTCCTCAATTTGTCAACCATAGGTGAGATATTTTAGAAATTTGGATGATATGACCCCTTCTAACATTGACAAGCCAAAGATGGGATGTCAGCCAGTTTCACATCACACTGGATTTTCATTCCTTGCACCTCAGCAGAGGGGATAAAACAGCTAGGGGGTTAATTGGCCAAGGGGTTAATCAATCAGATGTTAATCACTTGTGTGCAGGGGTTAATTGGACAGTGAGTTAAAGGAGCTGAGAAGGGTTAGAGAAGAAGGAGTTAAACAGTTTGGAGTTAACTGTGCAAGGGATAAAATGTCAAGGGTTAAACAGATAGGAGTTGATTGGGGAATGATTAAACAGATAAGGGCACTGAACAAGAAGTGAACATTGAAAGAGTGATCAACCCCTGATTGTTAACAGAGTTAATTAAGCAGGGTATTAATCAGGCAGGGGAAGGTGTTAATTGGGGATATCAGAAAGGGGTTTAAATAGACTGGGAATTGAGCAGTAAGGGTTAGTTGGGATGTGCACGCAAAGGAACTGCTGATACTGGTTTACACCGAAGATAGACACAAAATGCTGGAGTAACTCAGAGGGACAGGCTGCATCTCTGGAGAAAGGGTCTCGACCCAAAACGTCACCTGTTTCTTCTCTCCAGAAATGTTGCCTGTCCCGCTGAGTTACTCCAACATTTTGTCTCAATCAAGGGTTAGATAGGAATCGACTGATTTTGTGTTACCGTCAAAAACAATTTTGTCTCCAAAGTTTCTGACATTGTATTTGTACGTCCCATAAGTTTTCATTTTGTAATGTGATTTCCTGTGAAAATGTTTTTCATTTAGTGCACCAGAATTGATTAAGACAACCTATCTTAAAATCCAACCTGTGGAGGTACAAAAAGCCACTGAGTCAAGTTGTTCTGTAACAGGATTATATTAAATTTTCAAGTAAATTTGTTGCAGAAATATTTGTTAGCAAGATGGATACACTGGAGACTGCAGATGTTGAAATCTTGGCCAACATACAAGTTGCTTGAAGAGTATGGGGAGTCAGGCAACATCTGTGCAGGGAAATGGACTGATGATGTTTTGGGTTGGGACCCTTCTTCAGGTTCAGGTTCAGAAGTTGTTAACAATCTATTGTGCTTTGACCTATGCATGATATCCTGCCAATGTCCGATGTATGACACAGTACAACTTTAAATAATCCAAACCAGTCTGGAAAATACCCTTTTCTAGTAAAGGATGCATTAATAGCATAGATAATTTCAAAAGAAAAATAGATGAGCATTTGAGAGAAGCGGAAGTAACAACTTAGCTGAAAGGCAGAGCTGAAGTATCGGGTATGGGCAGAGATTGACTGGAGCATGAAGACCAGCACTGATTAGTTGGACTGAATATTGACATAAATTGCTGGAGTAACTCAATGGGTCAGGCAGCATCTCTGGAGAAAAGGCATAGGTGACGCTTCGGGTCGAGACCCTCTTTGGACCATTCAGATTGAATGGTTAGTTAATGGAAGTGTCAACTTAAGAGGCTATATGGCCATTCCTAGTTCTACTAACCCCCTTGCTCTTTCATATTGACCATTTTTTGTTCCTTTTCGTATATCTGTTGTAAGTTCCTTCTGAAAGTTGAATGCCTGTTATGTAATGTCTAGTCTAGTGTCTGTGCTGGTGACACACTTATGTCTGTCCGGACTAAGGTAGACAAAATTGCTGGAGAAACTCAGCGGGTATGGCAGCATCTATGAAGTCTGTCCGGACTAACCCGTGTTTCATTGAGAATACAGATGCTGCATTATCTTGTATGTTTCACCAAGCAGCAGGTATAACACACATGCTTGCCATGTATTGTTCTGTGTGTTTATTAGATTAGATTTTTGCAGTACCAAAAAAAAGAAAAAATACTACCGATGTGGGGGGTAAAAACCCAGAAGGATTTTAACTTGTATCCTGATTTCTGGGCAACTTTTGGATCTTTCTGCCTTCAGTCTGGCTGAAATGCAGATCCGTGAGCGGCTCTACTTGTTTGAGAGAAGCAGAACGACTTTTGTAACTGGAATGGAGCTGTGTGAAAAGGGGTCAGAGGCTCCCGTCTGAAAATCTAGCCTGCCTCTCTTATTTGGCAATCTGACCCACGGGTCACAAGCTGTGGTTCCAGGTCTATTGATCTTCAGAGGGGGGGGTGGGGTGGGGGTTGAAGTCGAGGGAGGGAGCGAGAAGCTTGTCTGAGTAGTGCGCTGTCTGGACTTTGTACATTCCTCGCTTCCAGGGGGTGTGGACTTGCAGAAGGAGCTGCTATTGGGAGGGAAAAACGTGCGTTAAAAAGTGCTCAAGCCCGGCTTGTTAGTCTGAGCATGCTCTGTTCACCACCCCCCCTCCCAATGTCGGTCCAAGCCTCGCAGTCTGAAGTCGCCGGAAGATTATATAGAGTGGATTTTACTTTGCGAGAGGGACACCTGATTGATAGTGCCCCCTCTGAGCAGATAAGATGACAAAAACGTAGACTTTCCCGAATGAACTTTAACCGAGGAAACGCGTTGTTTGCAGGAATAAAACTAAACCACAACAACAACAAAATCTCTTTGCGAAGAGGGAATGCAAGAGGGGAAGTTTACTAAAAAAAAAGCAGAGCAACCTGTGGAATCGAGGACTCCAATAGGTCAGTACACAGGCTGGGGGGTGGCTAATGTTTCTTGCTATTTCAGAGGGACTTTCTTTACAGAGTGGTTATTACTTAAAGTTGAAGCTTCTGAGCACATGTTCTAGTCTGTTTGATTTGAGTAATAATTTCGTGCCGAGGGGGTGAATCTGGGAAAGGTTTTGATATATTTTTGGTTGTGTGTTACTTTTAAGAACTACGTTGCTTTGAAGCCTGCAATTACCAATAGAATTTCATATTGTTCCTCAAAGTTGAGCATTTTCTCATCTCTGCTTGTCACGCACACGTGCACATACATGCACACACATGCACACACATGCAGAAACTGCACGTATTGCGAATGCACAGTAATAATAATAATAATAATGGATGGGATTTATATAGCGCCTTTCTAATACTCAAGGCGCTTTACATGGCATTATTCATTCACTCCTCAGTCACACTCGGTGGTGGTGAGCAGTACATACATGCATACATACATATACGCAGTTTGGTTAAAAAAAGACCTTTATATTATCATGCACCCCCCCCCTCCCCAGAATCCTTGTCCTTTTTAATGCTTGTCCGACTTGCTCGGTGCTCTGTGGCAGAGGGTGCTTGAATAGCTGGCTTTGTGCTTTCAGCCTGGCGAGACGAGGGGTCAAACCCCCAAAAGCCCTTTGTCAAACTGTATTAAAAGATAACAATGTGCCTTTGCTGCAGATTTTATCCCACGTATCCTGGAAACATTTTTCCTGGCTCAAAATCTCCGCTATGTTTTGTGATTTTTTTCTCTCTCCCCCCTCCCCCCTTGAAGCAGAATTAACGCTGCAATATAATTCTACCTTTATGCAAATGACAATCTGAATGTTGCAGTATGGAGGTCTAGAGAATCAAAGTGTATTCTACTGAAAACATAATAATGGTGGTATCAAATAATTAAGAACATACATATTAAAAAAAATTGCAGATCTCTTCGAAGAAACTCCTGTCGATTTTCAACCTCTTAACCCAATTTGCATTATTTTCACTTCCCATTTTCAAGTACTTTACACGCGCTCCTCGTTTCCTTTAATGTCTAAGTCTTACATCCTATCGTCTTTTTTCCCCATTTTCTCCCCTTATCTACCTAATTTCTCAACTACTGACGGGGATCATTTTACTTTACACTGAGTTTATATACGTGCCTGTGTTTAGTATGTCCACATCTTGATGTTTGCATGAACGTGAAACTGCGTTTTGTGCGAGGGTTTATAATTTGTAAAGGTGTTTGTGTGTCTGTGTGTTTCTGTGTGAAAGTGCTTGTGAATGCGCATTGGTGAGAGAAGTTATATGTATTAAAATGAGAGAGAGAGAGAAAATGAGAAAATGTTTTGTGAAAATGATATGAAACATCTGTGCAAAATTTGGTTTCTACTTTTACAATTTTACTCAGAATTTGAAACACAGCACAATTATTTCCCTTTGCCTGCACTGGTTGATTGCATGCTTCTTGAGGGGTTATTATTATAGTATTTTATACAACATTAGTAAATGTTCCCATTATGTGGATCACAGATATTCTTGGTGCTTTCTTTGCTTAATTGATCATTTCCAGTGGTGTGGTTTTCAAACAAGTGTATTGTTAAGGTTGTAATTGGACTTTTATGCATTCATGAATTAAATATTGAATGTACCTCTTTTATCCAGAGTACAATTCAGTTCCAAGTAAACTCATGAGTATTAGGAGTACCAGGGATATATTTTCATTCAGGGTCATGGAAGATGGAGATGGTTGCTTTTAATTCTTTGCAATAGACCTTGTTCTGTTGCAGAGTGGAGCCAATCAGATTTAGGACATAGACCATGGAACGCAATACAGCACCAGAACCCTACCTTGGCCCACAATATCTGTGCTGAACATGATGCCAAGACCACCTCTTATCTGCCTGCAAATAATCCATATGCAGGGGCATATCCATATGCCGATCCAAAAGTCCCTCAAATGCCATTATCGTATCTGCCTCATCCACTGGCACCATCCGCAGCTCGATCCAGACACTCACCACCCTCTGTGTAAAGAAAAACACCTTCCCCGCACATTCGCAGGGCTAAAGAGGTGGAGGGGGCAACAGATGAAATACAAGGAGATAGAAAATAAAAATAAAATAAATAAATACTTTATTGATCCCCTCGGGGAAATTCAGATGTCCAGAAGCCAACAACCAACAAACCCACACATTCAGAATGAAAGCAGACAAAAAATACATGAAATACAATATGGACATTACCTGAAAATAATAAATATTTAAAAAGACCCAATAATTAACTCTTAAAAATGCAAAGCATCCCCATACAGCCTATAATACATATATTACATATTAGATATCATACATATTATAAAATCTAATGGCTGCAGGGGTGAAGGATGTCCTGAACCGCTCTGTTCTACATCACAGGGAGAGGAGCCGGTGGTTGTTCCGTGTGCTCTTTTGACCCTCCAGAATTTCATGGAGGGGGTGCCCGGAGTTGTCGAGGATGGCCTGCAACTTGCTCCTCATATGCCTCTCAAGCACATTCCCCCACAGATAGGGCTTTTAAAACATCTTTGCAACATTTTGCTGGTCTGCTGGCAAGCTCAACACTTGCTTGCTCTCTTCATGGTTTTGCCTCCAAGTACCAGAGTGAACTGGAGGAGCCTACCTTTACCCTCCCGACACCAATGATGTGCAGTATCTCTGCAAAAGAAAAGTGTTAGATCCGTGCCATACTATCCCTTTCAATCAATGAAGTCCAGAGGCTTCAACAATTAGTAGTTGAAGATCCCATGGTGTAAGTTTGCAGTTGAGTTTGACCCAGTGCCTGGGAAAATATTTATCCCTCCTGACCTAATAAAAACAGCAGAGGTGGTATTTGGACTTTCTTTGAAGGGTGTGGTATCAACGTTACTCCAACTGCAGCTATTTAGTTGCACCATACCATTGAATGGGGCTGGATTTCCGATGAAACGTTAATCTGAATGTTTTGGTGGTTAAACCCCCCCCGCCCCCCCAACCTCTGTGTTCATCGTTAAACACACCTGTTGCATAATTTGAAGAAGGGGGAATGAATTCTCTGTCTAGGGCAGCCAATCATGGATAAATAATGCCAATGTTTTCATCATCTTCTCATTTGGTTGGATCTTTCTGGCGTCACCACTGACATAACAACCGTAACAGAATAAAAAATGTTTTGTGGGTAGAATAAGGTGAAATATAAAGTTAGAGGACCATGACTGGGCAAGGCTAGATTGTTGACCTGTATTTAGAGTAAACATTTCTTTAGAGCGAGTTATAAATGAAAATGTATTTGAATGGTTAAGTTGGGCAGTGGGAAATTGTATCCATTTGCAGAATAAGATACCCTTAAGTGAATTATAGGCTGGGACCTAATCTAAAGGTTGGGTGCATCATAAATTGTAACAGTTAAGGCCCCGTCCCACGGGCAGGCGGTTACTGGCGGTTACTGGCAGTGAAGCGCGGTGTCCCCAGAAGCGGCTACCGCGGGAGCGCCATGCGGGGGCAGAGTGTTCACCGTACGGCCGGTCCCACGAGCATGCGGCAAGCGCAACCTAACCGGAAGCGGTTGCCGCGCGGAGGCCGAGTGTTTACCGTACGGCCTGTACCACGAGCATGCGAATGCATGTGGCGAGCGTGGCGTCGGGTGATGACGTCATCGTGCAGCGCGCTACCCGCTGACGTCGAGACGGCTCGCGGCGTCCAGGCGTTGCTCGCGGCGTGCAGGCGGCAGGCTGAGATTTTTTGGACAGTTTTTCTGAGCACAGCGCGGTGTCAGGACCAACTACACACGGTTCCGGCGGTCTGCGTGGGACCGGACCCACGGGCCATGAGCGGTCCACGCGCGGTCCCCACTTCCTGCTACACCGCGCTTCACCGCCAGTAACCGCCTGCCCGTGGGACAGGGCCAGCCAAGCGTGATTTTAATGTTAAAACTTTAAGTCTAGATTATTGAACTTGTTCATTTTTATTTCTTGGGTGTACTTCACTTTACTTTGGTTGAACTGCCCTAAACACGCTGACCCGTACTAATCTGCTGCTGTACTTGTCTGCTCATTCACCTTCCTTGTTTGAGAGAATCTCGACCTATTGATGCCACTGGAAGAGCCAACCATTGAGCACAATCAAAGCCGTCGACTGGGCATTATCCAAAAGTTGTGCGAATCCCATCTTTCCACCAGGGCCCAATACATGTGGCAGAGGAGCATGATGTTAAGCAATTCAAGCTTGGCGACCCGGGGCTGTATTCATTGCATGACAGTCTCTCGTTTCCCCTCTGCACAAATACTCCAAATGGACACAACACGCTGGAGTAACTCGGCGGCTCAGGCAGCATCTCTGGAGAAAAGGAATAGGTGGCGTTTTTGAGTTGGAACCCTACTTCAGAGTGAAAGACAGAGAAGGCCAGAACAAAACTGGGCCGGCAAGCGATGACTTCAGGAAGGGTGGAGTCCATAATGGCCCATTGTTGGCTGGGGAAGATATGCTAATGACAGGGATACAAGGGGGCAAACAGTGGAACTAATAGGACGACTAGGGGGGAGGGGGGGGGGGGGAGAAGAGAGAGGTGGAAGGAATGCAGGAGTTAGTTGAAATTTGAGTAAGCTATGTTCATACCTCTAGGGTGTAAACTGCCCGAGCGAAATATGAGGTGCTGTTCAGGGCTCCAGGACAAATACACCAGGGCTTTTTGTGCTTCAGGCTTTCAGCATACATTAGTAAGTGTGCATTTTCCAGATAACTTTAGCTGTAACCTTTGGTCATGCCGAAAAACATTAAAACATACTGTTGGCACGGCTCCAGAAGTCGACAGGAACCAGATGTAAATAATCTCCCGTCTCAGTTGATAGGATCCTTGACTTGAAATCCATAGGTCAGGGATTCGAAGGCGTGAAAGCCTACACGATCTATGCTGACTCTTAAACGACTGAGGGAATTTGGCGCTGTCTGATTACATACTTTAGATCAGAAATGTCATCCATCTTAGGTGGACAAAATTTTCCATGTTGCTATTTTGAAGAGTGTTGTAGTTAACACCCATTTATCTGTAACTGAGTATCACCAAAGCCAAATGATCTAAAGTTATTATGTTACTGTACTTTGGATCTTCCTTTGTGCAAATTGACTTCTATTAGAGGTCAAAGGACATTTCCTACTGTGGAACAGAGACTTCACTTTAGAGGTTTATTGGTTGTAATCGTTTTTGGGAGATCCTAAGAATATGAAATGCTTTTTTTTCCCTCTGTTTCAATTTTTCATTCTGCTTACCATAGAATTCCCACCTTTATATTCATCTTACAGTGGGGAAGTCGGTTAGAGGAGTGTTGGAATAAGTTGGCGTGGGAGGAATTTCCTGGGGATAGACACAAAAAGCTGGAGTAACTCAGCGGATCAGTCAGCATCTCTGGAGAGAAGGTGAAGTTTCGGTCTGAGACCCTTCTTCAGACAGGAATTTCCTGGAGTGGGATCTCTGACTGAAATCCCAGCTTCTGAATAGTTGATAGGGTGGTCCATCCATGTATCAAGTAGATTCATCACCTTGATCACTGCATTTTGGTTCCACGGGCTCCGTTTAAGATGGTGCGCTTAAAGAGTTGTGGTCACCAGAGTAGCGGCTGAGATGCAAGGCAAGAATTTTCTTTCATTGAAAAGCCTCAAATCTTCACCAAACCCACAATCCAGGTTAATTTTCATATTCCGCTTGGGCAGTCTGCACCCTAGCGGCATAAACATTGAATTCTCCAATTTCCGGTAGCCCTTGCTGTCTCCTCCCCTTCTCAGCTCTCCCTCAGCCCTCGGGCTCCTCCTCTTCCTTTTTCCTTTCTTCTCCCTGCCCCCACCCCACCCTACATCAGTCTGAAGAAGGGTTTCAGCCCGAAACGTTGCCTATTTCTTCGCTCCATAGATGCTGCCGCACCCGCTGAGTTTCTCCAGCACCTTTAATTTTCATTTGATATTTTCAGCTGATCAGGGTCTGTGGTGGATATTACTTTAAGCTTTCTTGCTATTTTGAATGATTAAATGGCTGTAAAATTGCAAGTAGCGGCTTCACCAATCAGTCCACGTCCACAGCTTTCCCTTTGCCTCAATACACTGTCTTTCATTCCAGACGATTGCAGACTCACCAGTGCCCTCAAGCATTCCTCTTGTATATCGGCCATTTAGTTTTGGCTCGGCCAAGTGACTGAGATCCCATTTAAAATCTCATCTGCATCCTTTCCTTTCGCACCTATGTCCCTGATCCTCTTTCCTCTCTCCCTGTCACACTCGCTAATTCTATTCAGTGAGACCAGAGTTCGAGGCTTTAAACTACCCTAAAGAAATTCCTTTCTTCATCTAATCCTGACACTACTGACACTTGTGTTTCTATACATTTTCCAATCCCCCACACATTAATCTTTTTGCTTTCCTGCTCTTTGGTGCAAATTTTAAATACAGGAAGATCTCTCAAACAGTGAGGTGACAATGACACAAGTGCCTATTTTGGCACCTGCAATGCCAACAGAACATGTGTTCTAATGTTGTTTTTCTTGAGAGAGTATTCGGGACATAGTGCCTCAGTTTTGCTCATGACCCAGTAGGCAGTGCTCATTCACTCATAGACATCCACTCATAGACATCCACTCATTCCATCCCTCCCTGTTCTCTAGCACTTTCCCCTGAAACACTTGTCCCTTTACCTTCTCTCTTCCCATTATCCAGGGACTAATACCCTTCCAGATGAGGCAGACATTTGCGTGCACCTCCTCCAACCTGGTCTATTGCATTGGTGATATGGCCCCGTCCACACCATTGGTGGCCAAATATAGACGAGGTGACCATTGTGCCGAGCTCCTGCACTCTGCCAAACAATGACCATCTTGAGATTCTGGTTGCATGCTATTTCAACTCTCCTTCCCCTTCTTACCGTGTTCATCCCTGGTTTTCTCCGCTACCACAGTGAGGCCAAACACAAACTTGAAGAACAGCACCTCCTATTCCACGTCAGTAGTCTCCAAAATTGAATTTTCCAACTTCAAGTAAAACCACACCGACTGTGTTCTTTTCCCAGAGTATTCAGGGTATCACTCCCTTTGCTTACCTTCTCCCTCACTCACGACCCATCCTTTCACTACCTAGACTCATTACCCTCTCTCATCTGGTTCCATCTGCCCATCCGCCCTCCCTTATCTGGTTGCACCTATCTCCTACCAGCCTGTGTCTGCTTCCCTCTGCTTAACCTTTCACCTCGACTTTGGCTGTTTCCACCGATCACCCACCAGCCACTGTCTCACTCTCAGTTCTATATACCAGCAACCCTCCTTCTACACTCTTGGTCCTGATGCAGTCTCCACCTGAAACATCAGTCATCTCTTTGAACCACAGCTGCTGCCTGGCCCCAGCAGTTTATTTCCCCAGATTCCAGCATCTGTAGTCACTTGTGTTTAAACATAAACCTCTGTCTTACGTGGATGTGCCGTGTTTCACCATGCATTGTTTTTTAAAATTCATTCATTTTATGGGATCTATAATATTTAAGTGCGTGTCCCATTTGAATTTCAGGTCAATGGTGACTCTAGCATATTGATAGTTAGGAACTCATTGAAAGTCTGGTTACTCAGTTGGACCCTCTTC
The DNA here is from genome assembly GCA_038087875.1 of Malacoraja senta. Taxonomy (NCBI): domain Eukaryota; kingdom Metazoa; phylum Chordata; class Chondrichthyes; order Rajiformes; family Rajidae; genus Malacoraja; species Malacoraja senta. The sequence continues at coordinate 24,915,456 of CM075988.1, forward strand.
TCGGCTTCTCTTCATTGCCTGGCACTTTTTTTTTCACTTAAATTTTTATTGATTTTTCACAGAGATATATACAAAACAGTGCAATACCATCACCATAAATAAAACAAAATAAGAAAAACAACAATCAAAATAACAAAATTAATAGATAGGGAAATAAAAAGAAGTAAATACATTTAAAAAAAATGGAAGAAGACCGTGTGGTTCACTTACCAAATTAAAAAAAAATGTTACATTGATTTGTTATCTGGAGATATTTCAATATTCACACAAACATACCATCTAGTTCTATATAACACAATCTTCCCATATCTAGCTCGGCATTTATCTAATTGGTGTCATGGCTCAAATAAACGGTCCATTTTTCCCAGATCTTCTCAAATGAAGTCTCCTTGACTCTCAAGGAATATGTCAGTTTCTCCATATTAAAGATGTCTCGCACAATTTCTTACCACTGTTCCTGTTTTGGACTTTTTTCATCAAGCCACTGCTTGGTAATGGCCTTCTTACTTGCTGCAAGCAAAACTTTAATCAAATATGTATATTTTATCTTTACAATATCTTTAATGTGCCCCAGATACATCACAGGGCAGGTGTTTGCCTGGCACTCTTGTGTTGTTACTTGACTCTTATCACCCCTTATCTGAATATATTGAGATCTTGAAGCATCCAGGCATAGATTGCTTTATCTGCTAAAAATTGCAAATGGAATTGAACATTGTGCAATTTTCAATGTAAAAACTCCACTTCTGACCTTATGAATGCAGAAAGGTCATTGATGAAGCAACTGTGGATGGGTTGGGTTGAGGAGCCTTGAGGAGTTCCGGCAATAATGTCAGGTTCAGAATGATTGATCTGCAATCTTCCTTTTCAGCCTATTAATTTTCACCCCATCGATTACCTCTGCTATCTGCAGTTCTGCCACTACTTTAGTTATCACTGATACAAAGTACTCTAGCTTTATTCTGCATCTCTAAAGGGCCTGTCCCACTTACGCGATTTTTTTTCGGCGACTGCCGGCACCCGTCATAGTCGCAGCAGGTCGTTGAAAATTTTCAAAATGTTGAAAATCCGGCGGCAACCAGAAAAACGTACGACTCTTTGGGCGGCTACTCACGACCATACAGGCGTCACGTGTCGACATGTCGCGGGGTGACACCTGTATGGTCGTGAGTAGTTGCCCAAAGTGTCGTACCTTTTTCTGGTCGCCGCTGAATTTTCAACATTTTGAAAATTTTCGGCAACCTGTTGCAGCTAAGACGGGTGCCGGCAGTCGACAGAAAAAATCGGGTAAGTGGGACAAGCCCTTAACTAATGACTAATAGGACTAATGAAAACGGGTGGATGATGATCTGTGTGAATTCTGTGGGCTAAAGACTGGTTTCCATGCAGTATCTCTGAGTTTATGTCTTGTAAACCACTCTGGTATATTTCTCTGTGCCACGTGCAGTACTTGTATGTAACTTGTCTACATGCTTGCCTAGGGTGTGATTTGAATGGATAACAAGCAAACAAACAAAAGTTTTTCACTGCATCTCATCACGTGTCAAAAATAAGCCACCACCTATACTGAACACACAGGAATAGTCTCCATGAAACCAATTGCATGAAATGGTTTCATCTGCCACTTTCAGGCAGTAACCTTGAACCATTGGCATGCAAACACAGATTTTGTCAGAATTATAGGATGAACCCACAAAAATTTTCTCCACACTTATGTTCTTGGCCTGTTTGTTGGACCCTTTTCAGAGTAGACTTTTGTGCAAAAGGGAATGGTAGTTTCCTGGTACAAATTTATAGTCACACAAAGTGGATTGAATTTAAACACAAGGGTTTACGTAGCCCACTGTACATGCATTGGATAAGTTAAGGTCATTATATGCATGTCCGCAAACTGACAATGGCCTTCAACTTTGATCTTCCCTGTGGCAAATGTTACAAAACAGAATGGCATTAAGTAACTTCTCACTCCTTATGCCACGAGGCTTTGAATGAGGCATCCAAGAGGTTGGTCAGAACAGTTAAAGAAGCTCTCAAAACAAATGTTCTGGAGGATATTCAGACATCAGAACAAAACATTACAGCTGAAATACACGCCAACTCTGAACAACACCACAGGGTATACAGCTGCAGACCTCTTTATGAAGTGTGTTTGAGAACACACTTCTGCCTTGTTCAAATAAATTTGGCTCCTGGAGTCAAACAACCACGTCAGAACCATCACTGTTACACGAATCAGAATACACTGAACTTTCAAACATAGCGAGCAGGCTCATGTTCTTGGCCTACCTCGCAAGCCATGCACAAACAAATAAAGAATCGGTATTGGTCTGATGAGCTGAGATTTATCCGCATGAACTTTGTGTCAAAATCCATAGTGTTCATAAAGATCAAAATATATTGATCAAGTAAACACGAAAGTTGAATCATATCTAGATAATGAACAACTCAGCCATTAAATTATGTGTGAATTGGTTCTGGTGGATACTTTGGGAAGTTAAATGCCAAATCCAAACATGTCCTACAAACAGATGCCTTGAGTTCAGAACCATAATTGGATAGTTCGAAAGTAGATTGAACATCAACATTTATAAGAAGGAATCTTAACCAAATACCAAACCAGATTTACAATTGTTCATTAAATATGTATAATGATACAAATGTTTTTTTCCAAAGGAGCTCTGTAATGTTTCTTTCAGTGTGGATCTTGTACATATATGTGCATGTTTGATCAGTGATCCTATTTGGTAGTGGAATTGTATGTTGTCCCCCTACTTCACAACATTGGAATATTTCCACAGATGTTCAGTCTATTAGCTGAAAGGCTCAACATGGAAGGGTGCTGTTTTGTAGCTGTATGTCAGTGCATTCATAAAGGCATGGTAGGCATGAGGGTCTAATGGCTTCCTTGTGCTGTATCTTCAACAAAGTGAACTACAAACTCCATAAAGGTGCTTTGAAAGGTATAACTCAGTGCACAGCAGGATGTCGAGCATGACGCGACCCTGCAGTGCTCAATACACCTATGTGACATGCCAGCCCCTACTTCTTATATCAATTATTATACCATATGTTTATATAGAAAGTAATATTTCTCATGACATGATCTTTTATCTCTAGAATATGAAAAACTGCAAAGTGAGCATTCTCAGATCAAGTCAGTTTAAGACTAAGATCCATTATTTCTCTGTGTAGGAAGGAACTGCAGATGCTGGTTTAAACCGTGGATAGACACAAAAAGCTGGAGTAACTCAGCGGGACAGGCAGCATCTCTGGAGAGAAGGAATGGGTGACGTTTTGGGTCGAGACCCTTCTTCAGAAAGAAGTCTGAAGGTTGGAGTTTGAAGAAGGGTCTCTACCCGAAACGTCACCTTTTCCTTCTCTCCAGAGATGCTGCCTGTTCCATTATTTCTCTGCTCTGAGAATGTACCTCATATGCACTCTTGGTACAATTCTTTCTGCAGTCAGATAGAGATTGTTTTATCATTCCCTTATATATTTTGTCCTACCAGTGAAAATGGAAAAGCAGTGTCACCGATGGATGAGATCGAGATGACCTTTCGCCCATTTGAAATTATCTGTGGTGAAATTGGTGGTGATGAGAATGTTGTTCCAATCCCGGCTTTGTGCACATTCCTAATGTCTTTTCTTCCTCTGCTCCATCTTTGTACTTCCCTGTCCAATGTCCACTAACACTCTCTCCCCATTAAAGCACTCCTAAAACCTACCTCTGCAATCAACCTTCGGGCTGGTTGTCATAAAGTCTCATATCTTTTGATAATTGCACCTGAGATCTACCGCAGGATATTTTACAATGGTAAAGGCCCTATTGGTTTTGATAGATATGAATCCAGGTGTCTGGACCCGCAACGTCACCCATCCAGAGATGCTACCTGTCCCGCAGAGTTACGCCAGCATTTTCTGTCTACCTTTGAATCCAGGTGCCTGAGACTTGAATCAAAATATCCACTCCCAAATCAGTTCTTACCCTTGTTCACTTCTGTTTTAATTGGTAATAATTCTGGACAACTGGTATCAGTTACTTCATATAGAATGCTTGTCATCCCATTACTTGCTAACTGCTAAGTACAGATTTGCAGCTGAATGAACTCTCTACCTGCTTTGGATACCATCAATGTGGTAGTGAGACTAGGTCTGAGGCTAAGTCTTTGCACTCGTGGATATTTGTGCTGCATCACATTGTATTTGCTGTGTGGCATTTTGTGCAATGTAGTTCTCATCATCCCTGGTCACTTGTTCTAAATGGGAATTTATGCTGCTACTGAGCGATATATTAATAACGAATTAAAGCCCATTAGGTGTTATATTATTTATTGCAGGACATTGGCTTTACCAGCAAAGTGCTGTGGTTTCTATGTTTCAGAAACTTACATTCATGAAGGTAAAATCTGGTATTGGTAATGGCTACCATGTGACAAATGGTGCAGGCTCACCACTGTCCTTCAGAGAAGAAAGCCGCTGTCTTTTACCAGCCGAACCTTTATGCGAATTGAGGTTTGCAATAACGTTGTTGACGTATCAGCCCTTTGAAAATCATTCACATCTATTGGGCAGCACAGTGGAGCAGCGGTAGAGTTGCTGCCTTGCTGCACCAGAGACCCAAGTTCGATCCTGACTAGGGGTACTGTCTGTACGGAGTTTGTACGTTCTCCCTGTGACTGTGTGGGTTTTCTCCAGGTGCTCAGGTTTCCTTCCACACTCCAAAGACGGCTTCCGTAAGTTGTGAATTGCCTTCTGTAAGTTGTAAATTGTACCTAGTGAGTAGGATAATGTTAGTGGAGGGGTTGGTCGCTGGTCGGCGCAGACTCGGTGGGCCAAAGGGCCTGTTTCTGCGCTGTATCTCTAAAGCTTAATGTAAATCAAAGCCACTGCAAAAAAAAAAGTTAAAAATGGAATCAAATAGATTTTACTTCATTATGTAAGTTGAATTCACTCATGCAAGGTTACAAGCAGCTATACCAATCCTGCATCTAGGTACAGCTGTCTGAGATTAGTGAGCTACTAGGCTGAGATGGTCATACAACATCCAAGACCTCAACATCATATTCACAACTTATGGACAGTAGTAGGCAGTCAAGATAGCTTGATAGTGCACACTGTGAACTTGATAGTAAGCTTGATAGTTCACAGTGGCATTGTGAAATCTCATTCACAGCTCAAACATGGGAAGGACATGACATGTTGAACATGGCCACCTGCCCCACCTTCCTTCCTCTGATCAGTCAGTACTCCTTTAGCCTGAATATAATTTAGAGAAAGCATCAGGGGCAACAAGGCCTCAGTTGGAGGATTTTGAAGCCCATTAAATTCATGGCTTTATGACACAATTATTAACTTAGCTGTATATGGTTCTGAAAGATACAACTGCACGATGAGCTCTATATCTAGGGGTGAATGAACCAAAATGAGTGAACAAAAAAAAAATCTTCTTGACTGCTTCACTCAGGTAGGATGGACAACTGTACACTTCCTGAAGAGACAAAGCCCGGCCTTCACACTAACTCCTTCCATGTTTCGTGATGCTTCCATTGCATTAAATCAGATGGCTCAGAACAGAACTGGCCCATAATGGGGCTCAAAGCTTGCAATTCCTTCGATGTAGTGGCCAATTAGCAACATCGGTATTATATTCCACCACAATCTTTAACCTCATGATCTGCCATATTCCTCACATAACCTAACCAGGGGACGTTTCCAGTTCAGTATGTATAGAAAGGCTTGACAACAGCGTCAAGCATATCTAAAAATTCAACTTGTGAAGCAACAGGTCAGGTTAACATGCGAGTTGAAAGCAGCATGCCACAGACAATGCTAAGCATTCCCACAGCCAAATAGATCAAATCAAACCAGTAAATTCTGAAGTGAGGAGGCTCCATGGATATCCCCAGCTTCAGCAACATTGTAGATCAGTGCATGAGTCTGAAAGACAAAGCATTTGCAGTCATCTTCCCTTCAGCTAACACCTTTGCCTGTCAACACCCCCTCAGCTAACAGTGAACCATTCTACATTTCTTTACCATCATCTGCTTTGATCTGTCTTTTTTACACCTTACCCTTCCATATCTCTAGACTCCCTCTCCCCTGACTCTCAGTCTGAAGAAGGGTCTCGACCCAAAACGTCACGCATTCCTTCTCTCCAGAGATGCTGCCTGTCCCGCTGAGTTACTCCAGCATTATGTGTCTATCTGCAGTCACCTTCAAACAGAAGTGCAACGTGAGTGGTCTGTTCTGGGCACCAGCATCACATCTTCAATCTATTTGTTTAAGAAGTAACTGCAGATGCTGGAAAATCAAAGGTAGACAAAAGTGCTGGAGAAACTCAGCGGGTGCAGCAGCATCTATGGAGCGAAGGTAATAGGCAACGTTTCGGCCCGAAACCCTTCTTCAGACTGATGAAGGATTTCGGCCCGAAACGTTGCCTATTTCCTTCGCTCCATAGATGCTGCTGCACCCGCTGAGTTTCTCCAGCATTTTTGTCTACCTCTTCTATCTATTTGTTCACTCCCTGTGATTTCAAGATCTCTGAACACTGGATCGTGATCTTTGCTGTTATGAACTGTAATGTTGAAGAATTATTTTTGAGCACCAGCTCTACTTCTAACCAAATCTCATTTTATACAGTTTGAAACCTGGCATTTAACTGACAGTGAAGATGTGTCGAGGAATATCTTGCCTAAAGTAAACCGGATAAATTAGTTACAACCCACTCAGTCCAATCCCAATAGTTAACTAGGTAACAAGGCATTGAAGACAATACTATAGAAACAGTCCTTACAGTACCTTTCTCATTAGTCCTGGAGACATAATATTCACTTCCACCTTCAACACCTGAGATGATAAAGCAGTCGATGCCCTTGTGTAGAACGATCTGCACAACCATCGAGGAGGGACTTATAAAAAGGAAGTAACAATTATCTTACTCGAGCTGGCCAAAGAATATATTGAACAATGCCAAACTACCTTCCCTTGACGTAACTGTTATTTCATTTCTTCCCATCCTGGTTTAATGGGTGAGGGGAAATTGGTGGTTTGTAGTGAAGTCACCGTTCATCACATGCTTAACTGGAGTACCTGCCTAATAACCATGGCTATACAGATAGAATAGCAGAGATTGCACAGTTGTGAACCATTTTAACTCCTCTTCCCATTCCCAATACTGACATTTCTGCCCTGGGTCTCCTCCTTTGCCAGAATAAGGCCACAAGCAAACTGGACAAACAGCACCTTGTATTCCACTTGGGTCGCTTACAACCCAACAATTTGAACATTGAATTCTCCAATTTTAGGTGAACTGACCCCCCCCCCCCCTCTCCCCCCACAACCACGCTGAAGAAGGGTCCCAACACTAAATGTCACATATCCATGTTCTCCAGAGATGCTGCCTGGCCCACCTCATTACTCCAGCACTTTGTGTTTTTCATTTTTGTAAACCGGCATCTGCGGTCCCTTGCTTCTTCAATTTCAGCATTGTTCCCTCTGTTGGGACCCAGAGATGGGGGAGTTCTGCATGAAGATCTACAGAAGATATAAAAGATGAGGAATAGAAGCAATCCCATCAGAACTGCCCCCTCCATCGACTCCTTTAAGTCAAGACTAAAAACTTATCTATACTCCCGAGCCTTTCTTGACGTCCTCTGAGCGAGGGCTATATGTATATATATATGTATGTAGTTTGTTTGTTTATATTATTCTTATAACAAATGTAAAGCACTTTGGCCAACGAGAGTTGTTTTTTAAATGTACTATATAAATAAACGTGACTTGACTTGAATCCTTTGTTCAAAGATTTAAGAAGGAACTGCAGATGCTGGAAAAATCGAAGGTAGATAAAAATGCTGGAGAAACTCAGCGGGTGAGGCAGCATCTATGGAGCGAAGGAATAGGTGATGTTTCGGGTTGAGACCCTTCGGTCATCTATTCCTTTGCTCCATAGATGCTGCCTCACCCGCTGAGTTTCTCCAGCATTTATATCTACCTTTGTTCAAAGTTGGTGAAGTGGTGCACTGCATGCAGTTTACAAGACGGCAAATTCTTGGTGTGTATGATGTAAGAGATGTCGCCAACCTGCCTGTGTAATCAGGGTTTATACAAGAAGTGCCAGCAAGTACAAAGCAAAGTAGGGCGTTATAAAGCATTCTTATGAAATTGAAAAGGTATTTAAAGGCCAGGACATAAAACCTTTGTGACTTGTCTGACTCGGCCTTGCAGAAGTACTGTACCATGAAACCGAGTTAAGCATTAATCAAGGATCCTCGTGATAGGCAGTTCCTGTTTGCTGTGTGCTCAAGGTTGTCACTCGCGACTGAGTTTATTTGGCTTTGAAAGGCATGACCCCACCCCCACCCTACTCTTGCCATTCCTGGTTTATAACCTGTTTGAAACTGGATTAAAAACATGGCAAGGAGTTCCAATTTTCTATCCAGCGCAGAAATCAAACGAAATGTGAAGTCGTTTCAGGTCAGACTGTGAGGGGGAAACTGCTGGATACTGACAGTGTGTTGACTAATATTACTGCAGCAGAGTGAGTGGGGCCCCAGGACTGCCAAGCTAAATTTGATGTGGGGCCAAAAGGAGACAATAAAACAAATGGTGACTCGAGCCTTCATCAAAGGGATAGGGTTGAAGGAACATCTGAGAGAGAAATTGAAAAGCAGAGAGAAAGAGGGAAGGAATTCCAGAGCCTAGCAATTAGACACTGCGTAAAATTATATTCAAGTTACAGCACAGAAGCGTGACTCCTGTCAGTGTTTATGCTAATTTTATCTTCCTTTGAAAGACACCGATGTTATTCACCCCGGCAGCAGATACCACCGAGGTCTACATTCTCACCACTCTGGTGTAAGCCACAGGGTAATTAGCTCGGCTGGTCAGTGCCTGCCATGTCCTTACCCAATTACAACAGCAAAAAATGGCGATAAGCTTCGACCTCTGGCATGGCCATTGCCAAATGCCCATCATCTGGAAAACATGCATGATAAAATGCAGGCTGTTTGTTTATGAAACCAAAATGCTTTGTCCAGCTGGATTTCTGTTGCCCACTATCCTATTTTCCAATTAGAATTGCCCAGAAATTATCTGCTGGGTGGGTTTTAATGGGTCCGACCACGATGACTCCAGCGTGTAACCCAGGGTCACTGCTTGCATTTCCTGGAAGCCCACAGTTATTTTGGCCTGATGTGGAGGGTAAATCCTGTGCCCTTGGTTCTATGGAGGAGATCCAGGCAATGAAAACAAAAATTGGGCAAATTCGTGCAGATGTGTCCCTGATCAGCTGAGACTAAAGGCAAAGTTGAGACTGAAGACAAAGCTGTCATTGAATATGGCACCTTTTATATGTCTGACATTCGGAGATAGATCAACGCTGAAATAAGTCATTAAAATAAATAAAGTTCATTAAAAACACTTGCAAAATCACTTTGCCCCCTAATCTGCAGGCTGAGGATCCTCTGGTCTAGACCCGCGGTCTAGGCATAAGCTCAGGGGCGACCGCGCCTTTGGGGTTGCAGCTCCTAGACTGTGGAACAGCATCCCCCTTCCCATCAGAACTGCCCCCTCCATCGACTCCTTTAAGTCAAGACTAAAAACGTATCTATACTCCCAAGCCTTTCTTGACGTCCTCTGAGCGAGGGCTATATGTATGTAGTTTGTTTGTTTATACTATTCTTATAACAAATGTAAAGCACTTTGGCCAACGAGAGTTGTTTTTTAAATGTGCTATATAAATAAATGTGACTTGACTTTTGAAGTCACTAGTGTTCTGTATGCTATACCAGTTGTGACTGGCACAGGATCTGTGTGGTGATCCCATGGAGTATAGCTGCAGAACTCAACAAGACTGGGTATCGCTGCCATTTTCACTGTCGGGTCCTCTGACAGATGCACACCTCAAGGACTAACTGGGTCCAATGGCTGATGTCAATGGTTCCCTTTGGAATCACAGCCAAAGCCGGTAAGATTCAGCTGGTTATGGACATTCTCCTTAACTTGCTGAAAATAACCATTTGAAAACATAACTTCTGCAACCTTTTAATTAATTAACTAATTTGTGTAAATACCCCAAAGGTCTGTTGGACCTGACAATTACGTGCCTGCAGAATAATGCATTCACTGGGTTGCATTGAGTATGGGATTACAGAGGCTGGATTGCTTTACGCAGTTTGGTATATATATTTTTTAATTTCAAAATAGACTTTATTCAGGTAATAAATATATACAATACATGAACCGTGCGAAAAATTCATCCGACATTTTCGGAGGCTATACAATTAGTTCAAAGCAGTTTATATACATTTCTCAAATTTCACAAATCTGTCCCCCACCCATGACACTCATGTGGCCCCCTGGCGTGGGATACCTTCCCTTATTTTGAGGGGCGTCTCCACCATACCGTGCCCCCCATGTCCAGCAGCGGAAGGACCCTAGACTGTGGTCCTCCCCCACCGAGCCTTGGCGTTGGCTGCACCGAGCTTCAGTGCATCCCTCAGCGCGTATAATCCAGGCAGCTTTTGATATGGGATAATCCAAAAGGTAAAATGGAAGTGGAAGTGAAACAAATGCTTGCAAAGTAGCCACCTTTGATCATTAAGGACTTCCCCACTGTGTTGCAGTCCACATAATGGCTGGATGTTTCTGCGTTGGTAACTGAATGATATACACAATTAGTAGTGCTGAGACCCACGTGTAAATAATTTGTATCCATCTGTAAATATCGTAAAATTACAATGGTCATGAGGTTCAGAGGCAGAGAGTGCAATAATGCTGCTATATGTCTTATTGCTGCAGACTCGGGTGAGGTTCTAGGCACACGACTCTGTGCTACAAGTAAGAATACTCAACTATCACCGAGTCCCAAAGCACTAATTATGCCGATTTACAATGAATTCATATCAGCAGCAAGTTTCAAGGGCCAGCTACGATCTGATGACCTTTCCTTCTCAATTTAAGGGTCTGGTTATCGGAACCAACTGTAATCATAGAGTGTTGCACAGAATGTACTGTACAGAATGAGGCCACAACCTAATTCGTCCACTGCTGCTATTATTACACTAAGCCTCTCACTCCCATCGTCCACCTCACCCTTGCACCGTATTTCATATTTCTTTCACCTTTGGACGCTTACCAGCTTCATCTTATATACATCTGTAGGATTCAACTCAACTAGTGCTTGTGGTGAATAACACACCGTCACTGCTCGTTGAGGAAAGAATCTTTTTTTGGATTAAATGATTTTTAAAAATATATTTATTATTCTTAGTTTTGGGATCCATCACGTCTTCTGTCTGTCCACCTTGTTGAGCCGCCCACCATTTTAAAGACATCCATCAGGTCACCCCTCAGCATTCTGTTTTCCCCCCCCAAAAAGCGATATAGCTGTAAAGTGGTTCCTTTTTGAAGGCTGTAAATCCTCAGTTCTGGGGTCATCATTGCGGTTGTCTATTTTCGCTTTTTCTAGCACCTCTTGTCCAGTCTTTTGTGGTGTGTGGAGAATAGAATTGTGTGCAATGTCCCAAATGTGGTCTGACCAGGATGCTATATCGGGCAAAGCAGTGAATGTGTTAACTTAAATCTTGCCGAATAGCACCGTGCATGTGAGATGCTTTTGAGCCATGTAAAAAATGCTGATTCCTCGGATATTGTAAGGTTTTAGGACAATGGCGGACATTTTATTCAATGCACAGATTTCTTTGGAGTCTCAAAATGGCCGCTATTATAGAGAGAGAGAGAGAGAGAGAGAAGTATTTCTTCATGCATCCAGTCAGCTGCCTGTTCCACGTTTAACCTGCTGTAAGGATTTCTGTTTGGCAGGTGAACGCAAGACTGTTTAACTGAGCCACGTCTACAAGACTGTTCAATTAGCTGTTTTGTGCTTTTAAATTGGCTCCAGGCAAATGCCGATAAAATCATTTGTGCCAGATTTTTTTGTTGTTGTCTTGGGACGGACTTGTTGAACCATTTATCCTGAAATGCCCCCTTCTTGTTTGTTTCATTCAGTGAATGGTATGTGACGCGAATTTATAAAAAATCCTCTCACATTTTAGCTTTCAGTTAGCAGGGTCGTGAATTCACGTTATCAACTCCCAAGTGCCTGCAACATTCTCGCTCACTTATTTCAGGCACACAGCATTGTTTGCTTCTTAAAACTGTTCTGCATGAGGACACTGGATACTGTGCCCATCGTGTCTTTAGCCTCCGATCACCGCCATCCTGCAAACAATCCATTTCCCACTAATCTACCCCTTGCATCAGGCTGGTTACTCTCAACTAATGCCAGTGAGCAATTGGGCTAAGTATTAGGAATCGAGGGAAAGCAAGATCTCATGTAGAAACAAGAAACCGCAGGTGCCGATTTGAAAAAAGAAAAGGAAAAAAAGACAGAAAGTGCTGGAGTAACTTAGCGGGTCAGGCAAGTTCTCAGCTCTGGAGAAAATGGATAGGTGACGGTTCTTGGCGGGACCCTTCTTGAGACCCCATTTCTGGCCTGATGTTCATGGGCTAAGCATTTCCCAGCAGGGGTCAGTATATAATTAGACAGAAGACCAGGCGGCCATTTTCCATGTCCATTCCATTCACGACGTCAGTGTCAGTTTTATTCAACGACATCTATACAGCGTCTTCCATGTAGTTGAAAATCATAAAGGTGATGATTCATGAAAGTGTTATTAAACAAAAGTTGACTGAGACACACAAAGAAATATTAAGGCAGGTAAATAGGTTCTAGTTAAAACAAGAACCTTCAGCCTGAAGAAGGGTTCCAATCCAGAACGTAACCTATCCATGCAAAGATGCTGCCTGTCTTGCTGAGTTACTACAACACTTTGTGTCTATCTTGATGTTCAAAGAGTTGTGCTTTGTGGATCATCTGAAAGGAGATGTGTAGGGACAGAATGCCGGGACGTAGGGTCCAAGAAACTGAAGGCACACTCATCATCATCGGCCCAGTTGAATGATGGAAATTGGGTTATTGCTTTTCGTCAGATTTGATGGAGGCAGTAGGCATCAGGAAGGTGTGAAATCATGAAGGGTACTAGACATTAAATAAGAACTCCAAATCTTGAACGCAAAGTAGTTTGATGATCAACCTGGGTGAAGGGTGGCCAGAACTACATCCAAACACTGATCATGTATAGTTGGCAATTAAATAACAGAATAACCGAGTCCGCACCAACCAGCGATCCCCGCACATTAACACTATCCAACACATACTTGGGACAATTTACACTTGTACCAAGTATACAAACCCAAGCCAATTAAGCTACAAACCTGTACGTCTTTGGTGTGTGGGAAGAAGCCAAAGATCTCGGAGGACCCCTACACGGTCATGGGGAGAACGTACAAACTCCGTTCAGCCGGCACCCATAGTCGGGATCGAACACCCTTCTCTGGTGCTGCAAGCGCTGTAAGGCAGCAACTTTACCACTGTGCCACCATTGTTGCCAGTGCTTTTCTTTGGAAAAGTTGTTAAACTGAGGTTGGCCCAAAAGATTTCATGTCATCCCCCAGTTGAGAGATCAGTGGCTATGGCCAATCTTCATTATTCAATGAGCACCATTGGAAAAATAGCATATTATTGAATATTGTCAAATTGCTGTTTGTGGGAATATGTACAATTGCCACATTGCAAAAATGACAACATTCCATTGGTAGTAAACCACTGACACCTACTGAGCTCACAAATAGTATGAAATAAATACAAACTTTCCTTTTCTCTTTGATCTGTCAAGACCTGTCCAACCAAAGTTGACCTTTTGTATGTTGTTAAAGAAGGAACTGCAGATGCTGGAAAATCGAAGGTACACAAAAGTGCTGGAGAAACTCAGCGGGTGCAGCAGCATCTATGTAGCGAAGGAAATAGGCAACGTTGCGGGCCGAAACCCAGTCTGAGGAAGGGTTTCGGCCCGAAACGTTGCCTATTTCCTTCGCTCCATAGATGCTGCTGCACCCGCTGAGTTTCTCCAGCATTTTTGTGTACCTTTGACTTTTTGTATGCTCCATATATCTGCAGGGTTGGCAGGAAGAACATTAAAGTAGGCGGTGTATGACTGCCAATAGGTTAGATCAGTAGAGGCACAAAGTGTTTGACTCTCAGTTAACAGTTAGATCTATTAATGGCTCTATGCGTGGAGAAAGGCCCAGAATAAACCAGCAAGAACAAGTCACCACATGCTGAAGATTACACGGGTTCTGGGAACTTGCCGGAAGCTCTGACATTTCCACTTGTGTTAGTTTCTTTGGAATAAGATGACAACCCTAGCTTTGTGAATTATGGATCTGAAAATTTTAGATGCTGCCTCCCACTTTGGTAAGCAAGTGCCAGGCCATTTTCTTGTACCTGTGATGAACTCTGCAAATCTATTGGAGACAAAAAGCTGTAGAAACTTAGTGGGTGAGGCAGCATCTATGGAGCGAAGGAATGGGTAACGTTTCTGATAGAGTCCCTTCTTCAGACTGATCTGGGGGTGTGGCAGGAAGAAGAAAGGAAAATTCGGAGACAGTAGGCTGTGGGAGAGCTGGGAAGGGGAGGGGAAGGAGGGAGAAAGCAAGGACTACCTGAAATTGGAGGTCAATGGGGTGTAAACTACCCAAGCGCAATATGAGGTGCTGCTCCTCCAATTTGCGGTGGGACGCACTCTGGCCATGGAGGAGGCCCAGGACAGAAAGGTTGGATTCGGAATGGGAGGGGGAGTTGAAGTGTTGAGCCACCGGGAGATCAGGTTGGTTAATGTGACCTGAGCGGAGGACTATTTGTCGTATTGTGCTCAGTTGGATGTCTATCGCCCAGTATTGCAACTTTGTCCGCTGCACCTTTCAATTTCGGACAGTGTGTCAAATAAACCTTGAAGTGTTTCTGTGTGTCATGCAATGGCAAAAGTATTGTGCAAAATAAAGGCAGTATCAGCATCTAAAATAGCTAGCAAAATCATTTCATTCATTAAAATAGGACTGAAGTAGGGTCACTGTGGTGGTTAAAGATTACTCATTAATTTTAAGGTTATTGTGAATAAAGAAGACCAAGGTGTTTGTCTGAAAATGATGTATCATCCAATTAGGAACGTTGTTTGCTTAACGATAGTGTGGGAACACAGGTGTTAGTGAGGACTGACATTTTTTTATACTCATTTTCAGGATTCAGGCTTGGGGCTGGCATGACTAGTATTCATTGCCCAACCATAATTACCCTAAACAAAGCTGTGGTGAGCTGCCTTGTTCAACTGCTGCAGCCCTTGTGGTGAAAAGGTTCTCCTAAAATGTTCCAGGATTTAGACCCAGCGACAAGGATGGACTGGTGATATATTTCCAAGTCAGGTTGGTACCTAGCTTGGAGGGAGATTTGTAGTTTAGCTTAGAGATGCAGCGCGGAAACAAGCCCGAGTCTGCAATGACCACATTAACACTGTCCCACGCACACGAGGGACAATTTACAATTAACCTACAAACCTGTGCGGGAGGAAACCGGAGATCCCGGAGAAAACTCACGCAGATCACGGGGGGGAACATTCAAAAACTCCATACAGACACGCACCCATAATCAAGATCAGACCAGGGTCTCTGGAGCTGTAAGGCAGCAACTCTACCCATGTGCATTTGTAGGCTCTTGTCCTTTTGGGTGGTGGAGGTCACAGGATTGGAAGGTGCTGATGGCTTAGTTTATGTCAATAACTACAATGCATGTTGTAGATGATGCACAACAAAGCCATTGTGCATTGAAGGTGGAGGGAATGATGGTTTATAGTGGTTGCTGGTTGCCACTCAAATGGTTCATCAGGTCAGGTCGGGGGGGGGGAACTCCCCCCCCCATGTAATCCCGCGCTACCTGCTCCATGGTCGGATAGTCGGTGACTAAACCGTCTCCCCCACCTGGTTTGCCAGGTGAGGAGGGGGCTGTGGACCCCCAGCAGAACCAAATACAAGACCTGTCAAAGGGTGGATGAGCTTCTAGCGAGCCAACGGCCATCCACACTTCAGTAGAAGTTGCGATCACTGTCGTACATAGCATTGTAAGGCACCGTGCCCATTGATGTTTTCAACGATGATGATGATGATGATGATTCAGATGGGCAGCTTGCTGCTGGATGATGTTGAGTTTCTTGTCGTTGTTGCCACAGCACTCAGCAAGCAAAATGGGTTTATTCCACCAATCTTATCTGTGTCTTTAAATGGTGGAAATAATTCAGTGATAAGGGGTTATCCAGCCTCTTGACCCGTTTTTGAATCTACAGTTTATATGAATGGTCTGATTACATTTCTGTTAAGCGGTAGATATTGATAGGGGGGGAGCTAGGTGATGGTAATATCTTGAACGTCAAAAATATATGGTTGATAGGTGGATATGTGTAGGAAGGAACTGCAGATGCTGGTTGACACTGAAGATAGACACAAAATGTTGGAGTAACTCAGCGGGTCCGGCAGCATCTCTGGAGAAAAGGAATAGGTGATGTTTTGGGTCAAGACCCTTCCTCAGATGGAAATGACTTTTGTCATTTCTTGTTGGAAATGGTAGTGCCAGGCACTTTTGTGGTGCAAATGTTACTTGTCACTTGTCAGTCCTAACTGAATGTTGCCTACAACTTGTGTAGGAAGGAACTGCAGATGCTGGTTTAAACCGAAGACAGACACAAAAAGCTGGAGTAACTCAGTGGGACAGGCAGCATCTCTGGAGAGAAGGAATGGGTGACGTTTCGGCTCGAGACTTCTTCTGACTGGAGTTGTGAAATAACGTGCAGTCATCAACAAACATTTGGCATTTTTGATCTAATGATGGAAGAAAGGTAAATAATGAAGCAGCTGAAAAGGTTGGGTCTCAGTGCTGAATTGTGGAACATCTGCAGTGATGTCCCAGGACTTGGATAATTGACCTTCAGCAGCCACAGCAAGGATTGGCTCCAAATATTCCAGTGCTTTCCCCTTGAACCCCATTGACTTATACCAGGCTCTCTTGTTGCCACACTCGGTCACATGCTGTCAAGAGCAGTCACTCTTAGGAATTCAGCATTTGGCTTATGTTTGGCCAGGGCTGCGATGAGGTCCCAACAAAACCCAAAAAGGATATTACTGAGGAGATTATTGTTAAATGTTTTTGATAGCACTGTTGACAATGATTTCCACCACTTTGCCGATGAGAGTAGACAAGGGGGCAATTAGATGGATTACATTTGTCCTGGTGAACAGCACATAACACATTGACTTTCCACATTGTCTGGTGGATGCCAACGTCGTAACTATTTTGGAATGGCCTGGTCAGCTCGCATCTAGTTCTGGAGCTATCCTTGAGATGTCGTCTAGGTATGTCGCCTTTCCTATGTTCAAGAAGGAACTGCAGATGCTGGAAAATCAAAGGTAGACAAAAATGCTGGAGAAACTCAGCGGGTGCGGCAGCATCTATGAAGCGAAGGAAATAGGCAACGTTTCGGGTCGAGACCCTTCTTCAGACTTTCCAAAATCCAATGCTTTCAGCCATTTGTTGACATCATGTAGATATGGCAAGTAAGAATGTGAGAGCATTGGTCTGGACAGTTATGTCAGCCAATAGCTATAATAGAGAATGAACTGTCATTACTCAAAGGACACATGATCATTGAGATTGCAATGTTCATCAGACAGTTGCAGATTCAGAGAATATACTGAGGGTAAAAATCTATCTTTTGTTCAATTTACCGACCATTCGAGATATTATGTCATCTATGCTGAAATTCAATTCTAAAATTTGGTTCCATTGACCAGTTTCAGATCAGTATCTAATCAGGACATATGTTGGGAGTTTAATGTATGCAACAAAGCTAGTTGCAAGCCCAAATGTAGATCGCTAGGTAATGGCTTATATCCCTTGTCCCCAGCAATGTATCCAAGTCAATCCCCTATAGTGGAAAGATGCTGATCTTGGGAACTTATCCTGAATTATCTATTGGCAATTCCTCCATTAGCATTTGTAATGGACTTTTTTGATGAGGATTATTTATCAATAAAAATGCATTACTTATTTGGAAGTTGTGACATTTGAAAAATTCCGACATGCTCTTTGTACAACATGATAACTCTCGTGTCTGGACAGATGCAATTAAACCTGTTAAACCTGATGGCTAAACATTCCCCTTAGTTTCATTATGGTAATGATAGGTAGCAGGTATCCTATTTGTGTTTCCAAGGCTGTTTCTCGTGCAGGGAGGTTGTCGCGATAAGTTGCACCCAATAGGGATGTAAATGTACTGCGTGAAAATACATTATCTGGTTGTATCTTTGTGTAAAATAGGACAATAGATGTCAGGGCTGGGGCTTCTTCACGGGAATGAATTAATTAATGTTTAAGTTCCTTTATAGAAGAGAAGGCTGCCAGGTAGAGATGATTGTTGCAGTCTAATTGTAAGCACTGGGCTTCTGCCCATCTCCCTGGTCTCCACTCGCTATACACCACACTGCATTCCATGGTTTTCATTAGTTCACCATCAGTGGCCCTGCTACCATCTGCCGAGTCCAGGGCTCAGGACTTCCCTGCCTCTACCTCTCCACATCATTACCTTTCTCCTTCTTTGACACTTTTAAAAACTTGCCTGTTTGCCAAGCCTGTCCCGATACACTCTTCTATGCCGAGGTGTCGGATTAGGATGGATAACTGTTTAAATAATTGCCTGGGGCTATTTGACCACATTAAAGGCATGATTATATATGCAAATTGACTGTGCATGTCAACCGGATTCACACCCATGTGCGATTTGTTCTTTATTTGTTAAGTAAATTACCACTGGCAATAAAACATCTTATGCCCAAAGGTCTCAGTTAACAAAGCAACAGTTTACCTTGTTTAAGAAAGAACTGCAGATGCTGGAAAAATCGAAGGTAGACAAGAATGCTGGAGAAACTCAGCGGGTGAGGCAGCATCTATGGAGCGAAGGAATAGGTGACGTTTCGGGATCGAAACCCTTCGAAGGAATAGGTGACGAAGGGTCTCGACCCGAAACGTCGCCTATTTCCTTCGCTCCATAGATGCTGCCTCACCCGCTGAGTTTCTCCAGCATTTTTGTCTACCGAACAGTTCACCTTGTTTTCTTTTCTGATGAATGGGCCTGAAGTACCGCAGCCATGCCGTGTAGCATCGATGTCTGACACACATTGTAGGAGAAAACAAAGGGTCAGGATAAATTTTCCATTTTGACAGTTGGTCACTCATGGGGTATTACTGGGGCCTCAATAATTTCCAATCTATGTTCATGACTTAGATGAAACGATGAAGAGTACTGCAACCGAATTGACTGATGATACAACAATTAGTAAGTTGTGAGGGGGACAAAAGGAGGCTGGAAAAGGACATAAAAGTTTGAACATTGGGAATAATGTGGAAAACTGACATTTGGAAAGAGGAATGACACAGCAAATTATTATTTAAATTGAGTCAGAGTACAAAATATTGCGGTAAACGGGCTTATGGTGTCCTAGTACAGTCCGTGTAATCTGGAACACAAGGCAGAAAACATAAAGGTGGAGCAGTTTTGTGCAGCTTTAATTGATGCTGGTGAGACCACACCTGGAGTGCTACCTACCATTTCAGTTTCCGTATTTAAGGGAGGATGTGCTTGTATTGGAGGCTGTGCATAGAAGATTCTGTTGGTTGATTCCTGGGGTAAAGGGATTGATGTATGAAGAAAGTCAAGTAGGTTTGAATGAATGAATAAGTTCATTGGCCAAGTATTCACATACAAGGAATTTGCCTTGGTGCTCCGCTCGCAAGTGACAACATGACATACAGTGACAGTTAGGAATGACATAAAACATTAAACGTTAATAATGAATAATATTATTTATAGGTTGGGCCTATACTCATGGGAGTTTAAAATAATGAGAGGCGATCTTATTCAAACATACAGATTCTGAAGAGGTTGGCAGGATGGATGATGAAAGTGTGTTTTCTGAGTGGGGAATACGAGGAATTTATTTTCTCAGAGATCCATGTATCTTTGCAATTCTGCACCTCGGAGAAGTGTGAAAGTGTAATCTTTACATATACTCAACATAATTGTGTGAATTATATCTGTAGGAAGGAACTGCAGATGCTGGTTTAGAAACATAGAAAATAGGTGCAGGAGTAGGCCATTCGGCCCTTCGAGCCTGCACCGCCATTTAATGTGATCATGGCTGATCATCGAAGGTAGACACAGAAGGTAGACACAAATGACAAATGTCCGTTCTTCAGACTGAAGAAGGGTCTCGACCCGAAACGTCACCCATTCCTTCTATCTGCCTGTCCCGCTGAGTTACTCCAGCACTTTGTCAATTATATCTCCTTTGTTCAGTATCTCTTAATATCTTTGGTCGTTAAAGGACTCTGCTCTTTTCTTCGTAGTCGAAGTTGGTAATCACACATTTTCTTGCACTATAATCGATGTTCTGCTGTTTTGAATCTTTGCTTAATCCATTAGTATCTCCTTGTAGATACATGCCTTTGGCTAAACTCACATTATTGCCTGTACATGCGCTATCAGCAAGTCTGGATACATGATTTCCCATTCCATCGTTAAGCCATTCATCAATGCACTGAATAGTTGCGACTCCAACCCGCATTGTGCAGCACTACATCACGTGCTGCCAATTCATGTACTTGTCCATTATCCTTCTTCTCTGTCTTCTGCCACTAAGCCAATTTCCTGGCCAAGTCAATAACTTGCTTACTATTCTGCGAGCTTCACATTTACAAAACATTCTTGTGTGAAGATTTTATTGAGTGCCTTCTAGAAAACCATATAAATAACATATATTGGCATTTAATGGAATGTCAATTCCATATTTCTCGTCATCTCTTCAAACAATTCAATCAGGATCACCGGGTATGAGCTGCCTTTTCAAATCCATTCCGGTGGGATGAAAATTGTAAGATGTCACTGTTATAATTTTCCGACAACATCTGTTATTTAACTTCTTTAGAATTCCTTGGTTTTCATCTCTTGCCTTTCTTAAAAGGTGTACGACAAGTCAATTTTCTGATCTAAGGATGCAGGCTCCAAAGGAAATGGACTTGGAAAGTTTGAGCACGAGTCATTTGTGATGAGGATTTGTCACTGTTTAGTCATCCTTTCCTCAATTATGTCCTTTTATTTTGTTTTTTATTATTCATGCCCATGATATAATATTATCTTATTTCATCTTTTACTTATATGAACACTAAAAGGGAACCATTCAACCCATCAGGTCCATACTAGCAGCAGGAGGAACAATATCTTTAGTCAGAGTCCCCCTTTCCATATTTTGCTGGACCCCTGCAACGTATTCTCCCTCACACACAAGCCCATCAGCTCCACTTTAACACATTTGGCCATCTGACGAAGGGTGTCGACCCAAAACGTCACCTATTCCCTTTTCCCCAGAGGAGCTGGCTGACCCAGTTACTCCAGCATTTTGTGTCTATCTAGGGTAATTAAAAGAAGCTTATTAAACTACTGACCCATCTTTGGGAATAGGGAGTAAACTAGAGCACCTGTAGGAAGCCCACGCAGTCACGGAGACAACATACAAATATGCACCTCATCAATTTATTGCTTCCCCTGTGACTCATTTCCTGCCTCACCTATATTGCTTATCCGTATCCTTTGCCCTTATCCATATCTCTGTCTTATCCTTATTCCCTTATCCATAATTTTACTAGATAATGTGACATTCCTGTCATAAGATAAAGAACAGGTGTGGGAAAAGATGACAGTGAATGTATTAACTTATTCTCACCTATCTCTCACTTTGAAATCTAATTTCATGAACAGTATCACAAACTGATAGCAGGCGATAGCACCTGGTGAGTCACAGCTCAGCAAAAGTAAGAAGGAGGGAGGCACATACCAGCTGCACAAAATGTGTTGCTGCATTTCTTACATAAAGCAGTGACTGCACATCAAGTGTACTTCTTGGTGAAGAGCCCCTTGAGACTCTTCTGCGGTCCTGTATAAAAGGTTGGGTATTTTTTTGCACCGACGCCTAATGTGCCCGTCCCACTTACACGATTTCCCCGGCAACTGCTGGCACCCGTCACGACGCCTGTATGGTAATGAGTGGTCGCCCAAAGAGTCGTACCTTTTTCTGGTCGCTGCTGGATTTTCAACATGTTGAAAATTTTCGGCAACCTGCTGCGACTATGACGGGTGCCGGCAGTCGCCGAAAAAAATTGACTAAGTGGGACAGGCCCTTTACCCTTTGACAAAATTCAGTTTGAAAAAAATGCTTGGATACAGTTCCATGTTTGCATTCTCACAGAATCCTAATTCGGTGCCTGTTAGAACCTGTTCTTGCATCATTTGTGCCTGAATTTACTTTGATGCCTGCCTTTTCCCATTAACAGGTGGGATCGGAGTGCTCAGCATGCATATTAAAAATCAACACTTTTTTTTGTTTTAATTTTTGGACATTCAGAGGGAAGGATTGTTCTCTTGAATCTGTTGAATTTCTCTCTGGTATGTAAATTCTTGGGACGTGGGAGCTGCTTGAAGAGTAAGTATATGTATGGCAGGGGACAGTGTTCAGATAGATTGCGGGGTTTGCATGAGGGAGTTAGACATTGCATGGTAACCACGAGGACTCACCAGGCCTGTCTTCCATTTGCTTACAAAAGTAGCCTTGGTGTCTGTGGCCAAAAGACAGATTTACCCCATTAAAGAGTAGTTGTAAACTGATTTAGCTTTGAGTTATTGATCCAGTTGGGTATGAGTCCAGTGTTGAGCCCTGATGTGACGCCACAATCCAACTGAGTGAGATTTGCTCGATGAAGGTACAATCTTGCTGTTTTTCTCTTTACTTTGAACATGGGCTTGTAGTATGACAACGGCAATTCTCATGGCACAATACTGAATGACAGGCACTCGCATACAAACACACACATGTACACACATGCACGGAAAATCTATAAGACTGCTGTCTCACAATGCAATAGCCTGACTTGCCACTTTGTTTTCTTGTTATTTGTAAAATAAGACTATTTATTACATTTTACTTCCCTAATTCTTTTATAACAGAACTAAATGGGTATTGAGCGATTTAATTCTGCACCATACCTCCACAGTGATACTTCATATCACACACATAACTTTCACTCACACACTATATGGGAGACTGTGAGTTTGTGAGTAAACAATCCAAGTCTGTCCAACCTCCCCTTACACTGTAGCGAATAGCCTCGAATCAAGGCAGCATTCTGGTAAACCTCTTCTGCATACTCTCCAAGATCTCCACATCCTTTCTGTAATGGGGCAACCAGAACTGCATGCAATCATCCAAATGCAGCCTCTTAAACTGCATCATGACCTCCTCACTTTTATAGTGCCCCAACCAATGAAGGCAAGCATACCAAATGCTTTCTTCACCACCCAATCATCTTGTGATGTCACTTTCAGCATGCTATGGACTTGGATAGCCCTCTGTATCTTAAGGTAGACAAAAGTGCTGGAGAAACTCAGCGGGTGCAGCAGCATCTATGGAGCGAAGGAAGATTGATCAGTCTGAAGAAGGATTTCGGCCTGAAACTTTGCCTATTTTCTCTGTCTTAATGCTTAGGGTCTTGTATTAACTACATACTTTCTCCTTGCATTCAATTGAATTGAAGAACAATTTGTGTTTAAACCTTTTCCACTTGCTGCATTTTACTGGTGAAAATATACTTGCATCGCACGAAGTTGTTCTAGATTCTTTCTTAAATTCTGACTCACCAGTTCTTTAGATGGATTTTCTCTCCTGACAAATTGATGGGGCAATCAGCTATATATTGTGAGGCCAGGCATACATCCAACCCTGTCTCCAATGCATTGACGTTGTTGTCAATAGATTGCTTTACCTTAATTTTGTTTGAACACATTTTCCGATTACATAAGAATATTGGCATGCTGAGAATAAAAGGTTGCTTCCCCAAGAGTAAACAGATGGCCAAGGAGGAAACAAATAATCTACTTTCTTTCTTTTTACCCGTGAAAAGGCAAGAAACCACAAGGATAGACAGACTGGTGACAGATTATAGGAACGTGAAGGAGGGGTTGGCAGTGAAGGCTCGATGATCATCATGACCTTTCCAAGAGTTAGGCTATGGGGGTGAGAAGGTGATCAAACAGTTAGAACAGTTAATAAAGTGGGAAGAGGTAGATAGGAGCGGTGAGGTAGGGGGAGGGCACATATGCCCAAGGAAAGGGTGAAGGAGGGAAGACTGGGGCTATCAAAGAGGAAGAGGGGCAAGCATGTATGGGGAGAGAGAGGAACATGGAGAAGGAATTAAAGAGAGAGGGGTGGGCGTTCAGATGGAGGGGCAGATGGAGAAAATGAGGTACATGAGTTTACCAAAAGGGAATAGATGGAGTAAGGTGAAAAGAGGAGGACAGTAATGGAGCATGAATGGGTGTACGGTGCAGACATTATAGGGCATTACAACAGAATGGATGAAATGGCGTAATAGTGATTCAGAGGTGGAGCTGGAAGAGGGATCACAGGGAGAAATGAGGCCTAGTGGACTGGGTCTTCCTTATTTTACTGTATTGGGGTGTGAAGTAAAGTAGCCCAGAGACAATAGACAATAGGTGCAGGAGTAGGCCATTCGGCCCTTCGAGCCAGCACCGCCATTCAATGGGATCATGGCTGATCATCCCCAATCAGTACCCCGTTCCTGCCTTCTCCCCATATCCCCTGACTCCGCTATTTTTAAGAGCCCTATCTAGCTCTCTCATGAAAGCTTCCAGAGAACCTGCCTCCACCGCCCTCTGAGGCAGAGAATTCCACAGACTCACCACTCTCTGTGAGAAAAAGTGTTTCCTCGTCTCCGTTCTAAATGGCTTACTCCTTATTCTTAAACGGTGGCCCCTGGTTCTGGACCCATCCCTGCTGAACAAGGTGCAGCATTTACACACTTAACTATATGTAAAATTAAAATATGAGGTCCCGAGCGGCATTGGGAAGTAAAAAAAACCTAGTGAAAAAGCCTTTGATTGTGGTGATATGATGTGATGGTAGCATGGTGGTTCATTTACTGGATACACAGCCAGATTGTTGGACTACTGATCCAGGGATATGTTCAAATCCAACCATTCCAGCTGAAGAATTGAAGTTCCAAGGAGTTCAACGGAACTGTAATATAAAAAATCCACTTTCAGTGACAACAACCAGGAAACTTTTAATTTGTTGTAAAAAATCTTCTCGTTCCTGAGGAGAAAGATATCTTTCATCCATACACGATCTAGCCTGTATGAAGGTAGACAAAAGTGCTGGAGAAACTCAGTGGGTGCAGCAGCTATCGCTCATTAACCCATCGCTCTGGACCCATCGCTCATTAACCAACCTGATCTCCCGGTGGCTCAGCACTTCAACTCCCCCTCCCATTCCAAATCCGACCTTTCTGTCCTGGGCCTCCTCCATGGCCAGAGTGAGCACCACCGGAAATTGGAGGAGCAGCACCTCATATTCCTCTTGGGCAGTCTGCACCCTAGCGGCATAAACCTTGACTTCTCCAATTTCCGGTAGCCCTTGCTGTCTCCTCCCCTTCTCAGCTTTCCCTCAGCCCTCGGGCTCCTCCTCTTCATTTTTCCTTTCTTCTTCCTGCCCCCCCCCCCTTCCACCCCCACTCTACATCAGTCTGAAGAAGGGTTTCGGCCCTCGAAAAGTTGCCTATTTCCTTTCTCCCTCCCTCCTAGCCTGTATGAAACCCAAAATGTGCTTCACTCTTCCCTTACAGGGCCAATCAGGGACAACAATAAATTGTGTCTGCCTACAGTATCTACATTCCATGAATATATATATATATATACAATAGCTTCAAAGCATAGAAACAATGAACTACATACACATTAATTCATTTGACCATTGTTTGAATGCATACAATTACCTCTCCACATAACAACACCTGTTTTGCCCCCCCATGAATGTAAAGGAAGTCATACAAATTTAAATTGTATTTTCACTGGCTCACACATTCCAAAATGTTCATTAATTTTAACGATGCCTGAGTCTGATCCTGATAAATGATACTTGTGTAGATGATGTAATTATTTGTCTGTGTCTTATGTTAGACCCAGTGTTGTATTATCAAGAGAATGGCATTTTTTTACGGCAGTTGTTATGCACCTACCAGATTTAATATTTCCCAGCTTCAATATGAGTCTCTTTGCATTACATTTAGACTCTAATTCCCCTCCTTTTCAGATCGGTGTATACCCACCAGAAGTGCAGGAGAATAATATGGCAGTCATCAATTTTGCATGTTGTCTCTGCTGTAACATCTAAACAAGAAAGATTACTGCAAGCCTATTGTACCATTGGAAAACAGGAAATCTGTTTTGTGATATTGATTAAGTGATAGTATTGCCCGGGACATCAGAGAAAATTTCCCTTCTCACCTTCTAGTAGTTCTATGGGATCTTTTGCATCTGCCTGAAAGAACAGCTCTCTTTATGAGAGGGACAGCATTGTGGTGCAACGCTGCCTCATAGAGCCAGAGACCTGGGTTTGATCCTGACTACGGGTGCTGTTTGTAAGAGTTTGGACATTCTCCCCGTGAAACTTGTGTGGGTTTTCTCCGGGTACTCTGCTTTCGTAGAGTTATAGAGTGATACAGTGTGGAAACGGGCCCTTCGGCCCAACTTGTCCATACCGGCCCATGTACACTAGTCCCACCTGCCTGCGCTTGGTCCCTATCCCTCCAAACCTTTCCTATCCATGTACCTGTCTAACTGTTTCTTAAATGTAGGGATATTACCAGCCTCAACTACCTCCTCTGGCAGCTTGTTCCATACACCCACCACCCTTTATGTGAAAAAGTTACCCCTCAGATTCCTATTAAATCTTTTCCCCTTCACCTTGAACCTATGTCCTCTGTTCCTCAATTCCCCAACTCTGGGCTGGAGCGGGCAACCCACACTTCAAAGGTATGCAGGTTTGTAGGTTAATTGGTTTCGGTAAAAAATGTAAATTGTCCCTAGTGTGTGTGCTTAGGATGGTGATCGCTGGTCGGTGTGGACTCGGTGGGTCGTAGTGTCTGTTTCTCTAAACTAAATAAATCTCTTTAATGATTTGTCTGAAGCCGACACCTATGCAGTCAACAATGCAGCCCTTCCTCAGTATTGTAGGGGTGTGTCAGCCAGGGCTATTTGTCTTCTAAATAAGAGCTGAGCACACTATCATTGAACGGCAGCCTTATAGATGTATGCGTGCACCTGTGTGTCTGTGTGTGAGTGTGAGAGAGAGATCACTTTAATTGAAATTAAACTTGTAGCCATTGGTTGAAATTATCACCAGAGGAGTTTTATCCTGAAAAAGAATATTAATTATGATTTGTGTATTTTTTAATAAAGACCCAGAAAAACAAAGGCTGCTATTATATAACTGATACTTACTCGGGAAAATTAATGTGCTTGAGCGATAATGATATTAAAACTTTGACAGCCCCCAATTCCAGGTTCCGTATAAGCTATTATGAAACAATTTTAAACCTAAATAATTATAATAATTTGTGTAATTACAATAATTTGGTTAAAGCCAGTAGCTATTGTGAATTAATGAGGGGTTTTGGAGTTCACTGTCAATCTGACTTCGGGCCTCTTGAGCGCAATGTTTTGGTTGAACAGCGTTTCTGCTGCATGAACAGCTGTTGCTCTGTTTGTTGTCCACTGAACCTCGAGGTCAAAGATTGATTAATTTTAAGCAGCATTTTGGAAAAGTCTGTTAACAAGACTTTGCTCCCCTGATCGGGGTTTTATGAACTAATATAAAAACTACAGCACGGAAACGGACCCTTTCGTCTGTTTTGAGCCCATCAGCAAATACCTCTCCCCTCTGTGTCATTATTTAGCTTCCCTTTAAACTCCCACAAACAGCCGTGTGATTTTCTATCTACTGTGATATTGCTTCACGAATAAATATTGGCAGAACACAGATAGAATTCCTTTGGTCTATTTCAAAATTGTCACATTGGAAGTGTCACAGTGTCATGGTGGGTGACTGGCCTTCAAACTAGCAATTCATCCAATGCTTTTCTCCTCCAACTCTGCAGTATTCCTTCCTTCTATAGTCAGCCCTAACCTTGTGTTCTTGAACTAACAGCTTAACAGAAGCAGGAGACAGGAGGTTGAGCACTGTGCTGGAAGTGAAGGATAGGCTCGGAGGAAGACAGGGCTCAGGGAGGATAGGGAGGGCATCAATATAGGGAAGAGAAGCAATGCAGAGGATCTGTAGGAATTTGATTTGATTTGATTTGATTTCATTTATTGTCATTGTCTTCAATGAAGAGTCAACAAAATTATTTTTCCCTTACAGTCATACAAAAAAAACAACAAAACCCCCCTCACAAAACACAGAACCCAGTAGTCCACAACACAAACATCCCCACAGCAGCACCAAAGTTCCCCACTGTGAGGGAAGGAACCAAAGTCCAGTCAACCTCCTAGCCGATGTTCCCCAATGTTCACCCGTGGTCGGGGCCGGGGCCTCCCGAGCATCCCGTAGTCAAAGAAGGAACTGCAGATGCTGGTTTAGACAGAAGATAGACACAAAAAGCTGGAGTAACTCAGCTGGACAGGCAGCATCTCTGGAGAGAAGGAATGTGTGACAATGCAGAGGACCCTGAGAACCTACTTACAACCAACAGTCAAGACCATGGCAATGATGGACTGCGGTGAGGCAGGAGACCAGGGAAGCAAAAAGGAATGATACATAGATACATAGTCAATAGGAACAGGAGTAGGCCATTCTATCCTTCAAGCCGGCACTGCCATTCAATGTGATCATGGCTGATCATCCACAATCAGTACCCCGTTCCTGCCTAATCCCCACATCCCTTGATTCCGCTAGCCCTGAGAGCTCTATCTAACTCTCTTTTGAATGCACCTGGTGAATCGGCCTCCACTGCCTTCTGAGGCAGAGAATTCCACAAGTTCACAACTCTCTGGGTGAAAATGTTTTTACTCATCTCAGTTCCAAATGGCCTACCCCATATTCTTAAACTGTGATCCCTGGTTCTGGACTCCCCCAACATCGGGAACATTTTGTCCTGCATCTAGCATGTCTAATCCCTTAATAATTTTATATGTTTCTATAAAATCCCCTCTCATCCTTCTAAATTCCAGTGAATACAAGCCCAGTCGCTCCATTCTCTCAGCATATGACAGTCCCGCTATCCCGGGAATTAACCTGGTGAACCTACGCTGCACTCCCTCAATAGCAAGAATGTCCTTCCTCAAATTAGGAGACCAAAACTGCGCACAATACTCCAGGTGTGGTCTCACCAGGGAACCAAGTCAGTTAAAGAAGGGAGGGACGACACAGAGAAAGAGAAAGTTTAAGAAAGAACTGCGGATGCTGGAAAAATCGAAGGTTGACAAAAATGCTGGAGAAATTCAGCGGGTGAGGCAGCATCTATGGGTGCCCTTGGGTCTCGACCCGAAACGTCACCTATTCCTTCGCTCCATAGATACTGCCTCACCCGCTGAGTTTCTCCAGCATTTTTGTCTACCTCAGAGAAAGAGAATGATTGGATAGTGAGAAAAAAAGAAAGAGAGGTTGACAGATAAGCAAATAAAGATGAGAGAGAAGAGGAAGAAACCAACGGAAACAGACAACAAAAGGCCGAACAAAGGCTGGTTAAAACCTAGTTAAAGGATCAGAAAAAGGATGCAGAAAAAGACGTGATGGAGACTGACAAACAGATGCAAATAGAGACTAATAGAATGCAGAGAGAGAGAGAGAGAGAGCAGAAGATGTGCGAATATTACTCTGCCAATATCTTTCATCCACTGGCTGACATTACCCACACAGTTGGGAGGAGAATGGAGGAGGGAGGAAACTTAAAAAATCGCATGAATTTGACGGCTGTGGTGCGAATTGTGTTTAGCACTTGAGTGCACATAGAATATTGCCTCATAATCTAATTTTGCTAAGGCCAGACCCGATGGTCTGAGTTCCCCTGGCTCCGTATTGCCTGCACCTAGGAGATCTGCGCAAACATTTGCACAGATGCAAGAAGAGCTCCTCGAGTTGCGATGGGTGTGATGACGCTAAGTTTCAAGGGAAACGATTCCAATTTCCAGTCAAAGCCGGGGAACAAAATTTCAGAAACAGAAGCAGTGTTCAGCTCGCATATGTAACCTAATTACGTGTTTTGTAAGGGCACAAAGAATGAATTTCTCACTGTAGAATTTACAGCACAAATACTGCTTCTGATCAAAAGTATGTCAGAAATCTGAAACTGATACCTCAAAAGATGCGGGTGATCTATTGGGATTTTCCAGACTGGGATTGATAGGTTTGTTGGAGGAAGACTTGGACATAGGTCGGGAGGGATTGGTCCAGGAAGGAGAGGATGGCGTCGAGGTACGTGGAATAGACAATAGACAATAGGTGCAGGAGTAGGCCATTCGGCCCTTCGAGCCAGCACCGCCATTCAATGTGATCATGGCTGATCATCCCCAATCAGTACCCCGTTCCTGCCTTCTCCCCATATCCCCTGACTCCGCTATTTTTAAGAGCCCTACCTAACTCTCTCTTGAAAGCATCCAGAGAACCTGCCTCCACCGACCGCCCTCTTGAGGCAGAGAATTCCACAGACTCACCACTCTCTGTGAGAAAAAGTGTTTCCTCGTCTCCGTTCTAAATGGCTTACCCCTTATTCTTAAACTGTGGCCCCTGGTTCTGGACTCCCCCAACATCGGGGAACATGTTTGTGTGTCCAAGCCTGTAACAATCTTATATGTTTCACGAAATGATCTCAGGTTTGTGTTAGGCAAGTGTATTAAGGATCACACAATCAAGCCTTAGATTGACAAATTTAAGAACTGATCAGGCATGATCTAATTGAACGGCCATAGGTTTGAAGGGCTGAATGGCCTCCTCCTGGTCCTTGCTAATTGATGAGTCTACAGCAGCATTTATGCTCCACATGTGTCTCCTCCCATTTCCAATTAACTGCATCCTTCCATTCCAGTCTCCCCTGTGTAAGATAGCCTCCCCTTAAAAGCAGCCTGGCACTATCCTACCGTGATAGCCTGGGGCTGATCAGCAAACCCAGATTTAATTCAGGCCATCATGATCCCACTTGGAAACAATCAATTGTACTAACAGGGCTTTTTGTCCAGTCTAGATCCCTGATGGATACAGGAGCTGCAAGGGTCTGTAAGCAGGCTCTGTTTTGACGGCTGCTTTTAGAGTGTCAGATTCTTATTTGGTCTAGCAGACGGGAAGACTTGTCACATTGTAAAAACATCAAATATTTGCACTAATCACTGCCTCCCCACCCCCTACCTTTCTTCTTTCTTTCAGCAAGTCCAGAGATCTTTGGCAGACAAAACAATGGGAAGGAGATGAGAAGCCCTGCCGTGGTGCCTCAGCAGGCTATAGCTGAGCCTGATTTAATTACTCTCCACCGCTAACCCAAAATGCCTACAGTCCCCATGCCAATTAGGCAGCCAAAGATAAACCTGTCGATAAAGGTGAGAAATTCTACATCTGTCTTTTCGCACTTTTTCAAAGAGCTTTCTTAATGACAAGCAATTAAATATCAGGCCTTCTCCAGAATCACTGCTGGCAGTGCAGGGCGGTGTGAGATTTTTGGTGTTTGCTAATTAGTTTTCACACCCTTCCCAAAAGTTTGCTTAATTTTTTTCATGCAAAACCTTGGGGCATTTCATTTGACATTTGAAAATACATTCCTGATGTTCCACCCTCTTTTCAGAGCATAAGTAACAAAAACTTGTATGAAATATCACACTTTCGATGTAATAAACTTTGCAAGGTAATTCAGGGGAACAATAGCACTAACAGAGGTGTCAGATCATAAGGTCATAAGGAATTGGAGTAGAATTAGGCCATTCGGCCCATCAAGTCAACTCCGTCATTCAATCATGGCTGATCTGTCACCCCCTCCTCCTGCCTTAACTGACACCTGTACTAATCATGTTTAAGAAGGAACTGCAGATGCTGGAAAAATCGAAGATAGATAAAAATGCTGGAGAAACTCAACAGGGTGAGGCAGCATCTATGGAGCGAAGGAATAGGTGACGTTTCGGGTCGAGACCCTTCTTCAGACACTGAAGAAGGGTCTCTCATGGATGTTGGGCACCGGTCTCAACTAAAACATGTCACCAGAAATTGGTTGATAAAATCATGAGACTTCCTTCAGGAATTTGTTTTTCATTCCATGTGTAATATTTTGACCATGCTATTGAACATGGGAGGGTTTTTAATATTTTCAAGCACCATCCTTGAGCCAGCTGTGATAGTTAGATAGTTAATAGGAATATCTGTTCCACCTAGAGTTTTATTAAAGCTCGGGTTGTGGCCTATATTTTAACCCAGGACAGAAAATGGGCACCAATGCATTCAATGTCTGTGAGTGCCTGTGCGATGAGGGAGGAACCTCAGAGACATTGTTGCTGCCTCTCTTTTTTGTTCTCACAATGTAACCCTGTCCAGAAGCTAACCGATCATCCTTAGATGTAACATTGCTCGATCTTCATAGACTGAACACAGGAAGGGGAAAGAACATTAAAATGACCTGTGTTTATGGAAGACCTGGGATCACATCAACAAGCCCTGTCTCAAGGTGCTTCATACAAATTACTTTTGATGTGCACCGTAAGTTTTGAAGCCAAGTTCCTGTTGTTATGAAGGTTCGACAGAGCGGGCCATTTGCTCACAGCGGGAGCTCGGAAGAAGCAAAGATTGTTTGATATCTTTTTATCCCTCTGAGAACGATATCTTCCTTCAAGTCTGACTTTATATGCATCTCCCCACTTCTTTTAACGTAGACAAAAATGCTGGAGAAACGACCCAAAACTTCACCTATTCCTTCTCTCCATAGATGCTGCCTCACCCGCTGAGTTTCTCCAGCATTTTTGTCTACCTTTGATTTTTCCAGCATCTGCAGTTCCTTCTTAAACATTTTACCCACTTCTTTTAATGTCAGCTGAGCACAAAACCCGCCCACATTTTATTTCCAATTCTCTATCTCACCTTCTTTCATTTTCCTAAATCTCTTTGACCAAACTTTGGTGGCTCAGTGCCGATTTTTATTCGATAATCTTTGAAACACCTTACAACATTTCACGATATTAAAATCACTTTACAAATCCAAGTTGTGTCCAATTTATCGTGGTATTAATTGAAGAAATGACACAATAACACTTTTACCTCTTAAAAATGACAGTAGATCAACGGCATGAGCTTGGAAAAGGTTCTCTGTTTGTTTCCTGCAGAAGTACACCTCGTGGTAGTAGTCCACCTGTGATGCAATCGAGTATCAATGCAGATTATAACATCCCCTGTTGTTGGTCTTGAACCCATGACTTGCTTTTTCAGAGAAAGAAGGAACATGACAATAACCTCTCTTGACTTGACTTAGATTTCTATCGCAGCTTTCACAATTTCAGTACAACCCCAAAAAATACAGTCACACAAAATGTAAGAAATCTGGCACTGAAGTTACACCCAATAAGGACAGGATTATCTGTTTAAGTGATCTTGGTAATGTGATAAATATTAATCTGGACAACCAAAAGAACTTTACTTTTACTTGAAATATATAATTGCATCTTGTACATCGACCTGAGAGGGCAGACAGAGCCCCAGCTTAACTACATGGTGCCTCTGAAACCACGGCTCTCAATCAGTATCAGTGCCTGAAGAAGGGTTTCGGCCCGAAATGTTGCCTATTTCCTTCGCTCCATAGATGCTGCTGCACCCGTTGAGTTTCTCCAGCAATTTTGTCTACCTTTGATTTTCCAGCATCTGCAGTTCCTTCTTAAACACAGTATCAGTGCCATTAGCTTAGACTTTGGACTCTAATCTCTGTAAAGGGCTTGAATTCACGATCTTCTGACTTGAAGATGGCATTTCCCACACTGAATTCCAGCGATCGTCCCTTGTAGGATAGCTATGAGTAAAAAGTGTAAGAAAAGCTTGTGCATACGGATGTTATAACCAAGTTGAGACTGACTTAGTCCCCACTGCAGAATTAAATAAATTGAAGAGCGCAGACTGCTAATGGTGTGCCAGTCTATTAGAGGCAATGACTTAAATGGAGGACCAGAGTGTTACATTGACTCTGCATCGCAGGGTGTATTTCATTACTCGCTGGCATGTAGATGTTAATGATCACCCCATGCTGGGGTTTACTGGTTTGCAAGGAAGCTTGTTCCGCACTCTGAATGAGCTTTAATAAACCACCATTTCTCGCTCCTTCCCAAATCCTTGTGCCCCCGGCTCTGCAACTAGGGAAAGAGAATAGGAACCAGATCCGGGAGCGTTCAGTGAACATGCAGGTATTTATAAGTAATGAGATTTTCAGACAATTGAGAGTGAGGCATCCTGTTTGCTTTTCTTATTTCCCTTCCTGCCTGGTTCCTGTGTCACTGAATGTCCAGCTATTGTTCGACAGTCGTTTGTCCCCCTTTGAATTCCTTTGAACTGACAGACCTGCAGAACTCCATTGTACGTTGGTCTTCCTCCATTAACCTCCCATCACTGCCAGGTAATCTGCAAATAACATTGCACAGCTCGCTCTACTAGTGCCTGGCTATGCACCCTGAGCCCCAGACACGTTTGGGTCAGCTTTGAGCAAGGTTGTACTTCTTCAGGCTGGGGTTTTGATCTGGTAGTGTGATGGGATCTTAGAAATAAATACTTGTCTCCTTTCGTCCCATCTGGACCGAGGATGGCTTGCATGGACACCAGTTCTGAATTGGGATCCATAAACAGTGCCACAGATGGGGGAGTGGACAGCCAGTATGGGAGGTGGTATGCTTCATTGACCATTTGCACTGGTCTTCTTTGTACTCCTGGCTAAGAGCCTCGGCCTAGATTCTCAGTGGCATCCTGGATATTCCTTTCCCATTTGGAGTGGACATGACTCAAGATTCACAAAGTCAATGAGAATGTAACATTTTTTCAAGGGTTTCAGAAGATCCTTCATTGGTTTCTTCACTCGTCCTGTCATCTGCTGATGTAATTGGGTCTCATTTCTGAGGATATTAGCCTGAGAAGGGATGCTGATGTCAATTCACCTATCCTGCTGCGGGATTTCATCAGTTCTGGGAGCAGAATTAGGCCATTCGGCCCATTAAAGGTCTACTCTGTCATTCAATCAAGGCTGATCTATCTTTCCCTCGCAACCCCATTCTCCTGTCTTCTCCCCATAACTCGGACACCTGGACCAATCTAAAATCTGTCAATCTCCGCCTTAAAAGTATCTATTGCCGGCCTCTGTGGTGATGAATTCCACATTCACCGCCTACTGACTAAAGAAATTCCTCCTTATCTCCTTTCTAAAGGTACATCCTTTTATTCTGAGGCTGTGGCCTCTGGTCCTAGACTCTCCCACTAGTGGAGACATCTTCTCTGCATTCACTCTATCCAGGCCTTTCACTATTTGGTAAGTTTCAATGAGGTCCCCTCTCATGAAAAGATATTGTGAAGACAGTTTTGAAGTTGCCTCTCCATTAATTTAGAGTGCCAAACGTCCACTTCCCTGAAGTGCACAATAGGCAGGCATGAATCACTAATGCAACGTAAACACAAAGCTATTTGGACACTCGTCCTCAGTGGGGTGAAAAATCATGCTGGTACACTGGTGGTGATGGTGAATTTCATATTGATGTTGGCTTTTACTGAGAGGCAGCTCATGGAAGCTGATCCATCTTTGGGTAAGTGTTGTGTAAGGAGGCTGGGGTTGGTAAAAGACCATTGCTTGGCACATGTATTGTGCAAGGCTCATTCTTTCATTTGCTTCACTGGATAAGTTAGCATCAATGGAGTTCAGCCTATGAATGTACATATCTGCAAGGGCCATCTGGATTCCGCAGCTTAATTTACTGAGGTTGGAGTGACCTTTAGGTTTTGTATGAATAAGAATAAAAAGGAGTAAGCCATTTGGAACGGAGACGAGGAAACACTTTTTCTCACAGAGAGTGGTGAGTCAGTGGAATTCTCTGCCTCAGAGGGCGGTGGAGGCAGGTTCTCTGGATGCTTTCAAGAGAGAGCTAGATAGGGCTCTTAAAAATAGCAGAGTCAGGGGATATGGGGAGAAGGCAAGAACGGGGTACTGATTGGGGATGATCATCCATGATCACATTGAATGGCGGTGCTGGCTCGAAGGGCCGAATGGCCTGCTCCTGCACCTATTGTCTATTGTCTATTGTATGTTAAACAATTGCTTAGAGTCATAGTTATACGGAACAAAAACAGGCCATTCAGCCCAACTTGTGCATGCCGACCAAGATGCCCCATCTACGCTGGTCCCACCTGCCCGCAGTTGGCCCATATCCCTCTAAACCTTTTCTATCCACATACCTGTCCAAATATGTTTTAAATGTTGTTATAGTACCTGGCCCTCTACCTCTACTGGCAACTTATTCCATATACACACCGCCCTCTGTGTGGAAAAAGTTGCCCCTCGGGTTGCTATTAATTTTTCCCCCTCTTACCTTAACTCTATGTCCTCTAGTTGTTGATTCCCCTTTTCTGGTTAAAAGAACAATAGTGCATTCACCCTATCCATTCCCCAAATTGCTTATTCATCTTGTCGATTAGCATCACTCCAGCAAGAGGCTTGTTGGACGTAAGGTGCAATATTGCAGAGAGAAAGATTGAGACATTGCTGGAATCCTGACTCAGCTGTGTTTGAGGCCCCCATCTACATTGGGATCATGTCAGCTGTTACACATCACACACACAAAATAGCGACAAACCTCAGAGGGCAGACAATTTAGAGGAAGAATGTCCACAATCCTTCTCAGTTATCAGATTCAAAGGCTTTAGAAAGATCCAAATGAGACGTATTGTGGTTGACATTAAGAGTTTAGTTTAGAGATAGATTGTGAAAACAGGCCCTTCGGCCCACTGGTCCATGCCAACCATCGATAACCTGTATACTAATGCTATGTTATCCCACTTCCCCATCCTACACACTAGGGGAAATTTACAGAAGCCAATTTACCTACAAAACTGCACATCTTTGGAGGGTTTAAGAAGGAACTGCAGATGCTGGAAAAATCTAAGGTAGACAAAAATGCTGGAGAAACCTAGTGGGTGAGGCAGCATCTATGGAGCGAAGGAATAGGTGATGTTTCGGGTCGTTCCTTCACTCCATAGATGTTGCCTCACCCGCTGAGTTTCTCCAGCATTTTTGTCCATCTTTGGAGGGAATCTATTGCATGTTTCATGCATTTTACACGTTTTTGTTAAGTGGTGTGAACCATGTGCACGTTGCCTCTTGTTGGATAGAATCCACACTTCAATATGGGGAAAGCTTGTTGGCCACATACTGTAAGTGGCCATGAAGGATTTTTGCAATGAATTATTCATGCAGGCGCCATATACCTTTGTAGTCATCTCAATTGGGTCTGTCTCCTTTCATGAAGGTGGTCACAATTAGTGTGCCTCTGAGTTTGTCTCGTATATCTCCTCTACAGAATGAGGTTGTGACTTTGTTCCTGCAGTTTCTCTTTACCAAGTTTTGGAACTTCACTAGGAATGCCTTCTGCTCCTTATTCATTGTCTTTAACGGTTTTATTTTTCCTTTGAATCATGCTTCCAATCCATGAATTAGCTTCAGGACTTCCTGCCTATTCACATCAACCAGGTCCTGGTATTTTCTGCTGGACATGCTAATAATCTTTCAGAAATAAAAAATTACGCCGAACTTCCAGGCACTTTGGACAAACTGCATTCCCGTTGGT
>CM075988.1:24958131-24965844 GCA_038087875.1 Malacoraja senta
ACATGTTGAAAATTTTGCGGCAGTCGCCTGTAGTCGCCCAAAAAATCGCCCAAGAGGGACAGGCACCAATTTTTTGAAGTGTCAAATCATCCTAACTTGGGAATAGCAGAGGCAACTACACTGATATCATCCGCACTCCCCCCCCCCAATCCCCCATTCATTTCCAGACAGAATGCATTGGATCGCTTCAAAATGCTGGAGTAACTCAGCAGGACAGAGGCGGCGTCTCTGGATAGAAGGAATGGGTGACGTTTTGGGTCGAGACCCTTCTGATCTCCAGTTGTGAAGCTTTTCTCTAGCCTTGACTTATTCTTTATCTATTAATTCCCTGGTTCAGGTCAAGTTTGGTTTGCTACTGCCCATGTGAAGTGTCTGGTGATGTCAAGGTTTCTGCTTTATAATAATTGCAAGTTGTTGTTGATTGTAGCACATAAATAGTTGAATGACTAAATTCGGAATCAACCAGTAATTGTGAGTATTCGGTGACAGTGCCGGATATGAGATGTATCAAATTAAATGAGCATGGTGCTAAGGTGCTCTTTTCCTCTCCGATTTTTAATCTCCATAAGCCGTTCTAAATGCCGATCTGTGAATGAAACTGTGTGACCTAGTCGGCTGTTTGTAATCAGTATTTGCCTGCCTTGTAGAACAAAGCTGTTTTATAAATTCTCCCTCCTTACCCCCTTGTTGGCTACTCTGCCAAGGTATCATATTCAAAGTGTAAGCAACAAAGCTTTCTCCTTGTGGGCACCACTCTCTGTCTGACTGGTCGGTCAGCTCCTCGAGCTTGTTCACGGCCCAGGTTACGAGCCAAGTTCACAATACCTTGCTTTCAACCAGAGCTTGATTTCAGCCATTCTCACAGCGGAAAGTACTGTAGTTGGCAGACAGACTCCATAGAGAGTATATATGCAGATGCTGGTTTATACTGAAGATAGACACAAAACGCTGGAATAACTCAGCAGGTCAGACAGCATCTCTGGAGAAAAGGAATAGGTGATATTTCGGGTCGAGTCTGAAGAAGGGTCTCGACCTATTTCCTTTTCTCCAGAGATCCCATAAAGAGTGTACAATGGCCATAGACAATGCTTAATGAAACTTTTCCTAATTAATTTATTTTCATTAGATCCCCATATTATTTTATCCTTGGAAGAAAGAATTTAATTTCTGTGATACCCATGATAACTTTTGATCACCTCAAAGCATTTCACTGTCAATGAAATAGAATAAGATTTAGACCCAACTAACTTCCACAAACAAGTCGATAACAACTAACTAATCTGACATTTTATTTCAGTAATGGTTGAGGAATAAATAAATGGGCCAGCCAGATTTGAGTGGGTATAATAATAATAATAATACATTTTATTTATGGGCACCTTTCAAGTCTCAAGGACACCTTACAGATTTTACAATAGAAACATGTAAGCGGAATGAAATAAATAGTAAAGACATCGCAAGTACACAAATTAAAAACAGAATTCAATCCGAACACAAAAATCAAAAACACAGTATGGAAGAGAGAGCAGGGCCTGCTAATACGCGCCAGCGTCCACTCACCCTTCCGGCAGCCATCTTGGACACAAAGTAAAACAATCAATTAACATTTACACACAGAAATCATCCCCCACAATGATTACCACTGTAGGGGGAAGGCACAATGTCCAGTCCCCAACCCCAGTTCTCCCAAAGACGGCATATTGAGGCCTCCACAGTTGCCTCTACGGAGGCCCGATGTTCCTGGCCGTTCTGGCCGGGTGCAGTTGCCCCGGTGTCGGGAGAGTCCTCGCAGCGGCTGGAACGGCCGATCTCCTATTGGAGTCCGTGGCACCTGAAGCCAAACAAGGCCGCGCCGATTTGGAGCTCAGAGGCTCCCGCTGTTGGAGTCGACGCCGCCGCCCGCGGGCTGGCCGCTCCACAGTCCCGCAGCCCGGAGGTGTTGAGCTCGGGTATAGTGCAGTTAACTCTTAAAATAGTGCTCAGGTGATCTTTGTGTAGGAAAGAAGGGTCTCGACCCGAAACGTCACCCATTCCTTCTCTCCACAGATGCTGCCTGTCCCACTGAGTTACTCCAGCATTTTGTGTCTACCTTCCATTTAAACCAGCATCTGCAGTTCTTTATTACACAAGGAACTGCAGATGCTGGTTTACGCCGAAGATAGACACAAAATGCTGGAGTAACTCAGCGGGACAGGCAGCATCTGTGGAGAGAAGGAATGGGTGACGTTTCGGGTCGAGACCCTTCTCATCTCTCACTTCTAAACTGTTGGCCCCTTAGTTTAGCTTCTAATTTGAAAGACGTAACCTCCAGCAGAACAGACAGCGTGCCAGGATAGACTGCGGAATGACCATGGCCTTCCGACTGGAAGGCGGTGTGTAATCCACAGAGTCTTGATTGGCAATAACAATTATTGACATCAGTGCGTCCCTGTCTACATCTACATGTGCCAATGGAGGTACAAGTTATAATTGTTACTCTCATATTTGATTTACTGTTTTTTGCCACTGGAGAGAAGATTGCAATCTGCTTACAAATCATCTCCGCCATTGCCTTCACGTTGTTGTATAGAAACTGGTCGCTGCAGTCTGCTCATTTATATGAGCTTCAAACATTGGGACCTGGACTGCTGTCAGTACTTCCCATAGTATTAACGACCCAATCTCTCCGCTGGTTTCATGTTCGACTGTGCCTTCCTGTGGATCTTTGTTTAATGACCAGTTCCGTTATAATGCAGTCCATGCCTATTTTATTCATATCGTTCTCAAAGCCATGGTTATGCTATTGCTAGTTAGGTATGAGGAGAGAAGTGAGTGACTGAATTTAACCTCACTGAGGACAAGCATGATCAACTCATGGGCCTGTCCCACTTAGGCGACTTTTTAGGCGACTGCAGGAGACTATGCAGTCGCCACATTTTCTCACAGAGAGTGGTGAGTCTGTGGAATTCTCTGCCTCAGAGGGCGGTGGAGGCAGGTTCTCTGGATGCTTTCAAGAGAGAGCTAGATAGGGCTCTTAAAAATAGCAGAGTCAGGGGATATGGGGAGAAGGCAGGAACAGGGTACTGATTGGGGATGATCAGCCATGATCACATTGAATGGCGGTGCTGGCTCGAAGGGCCAAATGGCCTACTCCTGCACCTATTGTCTATTGTCTATTGTCTATTGTCACATGGTTGCCGGGGAGTCGCCTTCATGGTCGTGAGGAGTTCCCGCATTCTGGGAACCAGTCGTGGTCACATTATGGTCACTGTGAATTTTTCAACATGTTGAAAAATTAGCGGCGACTAGAATGAAGCCGCCATGGAGAGTAGCGAGAATTCTCGTGCTGTAGGTGGGTCGCCAGGAGGTCCTAATGGGTTGCCAGGAGGTCGAAGGATCTCAGAGGTTGTAGCTGGTGCTGACCGGTGATTTCATTGGCTCATTGGGGAAAAAAAAAGGTAAGCGGTAGTTTTCAGAACCAAGGATAACCGACCGGTAATGTTAATGTCCGCCGAGCTTCACAGCCGTTTATCTCTGGCTTCTTAAAAGTTGTCTCCACTCCTACTTCCCCCTTCTTCCCCCCCCCCCTCTTTTAAAGGACTTACTGTACACTGTGCTTTAGCCGTCTTTTTACAGCGGCAACCTTCCTGTTCATCGCGGTGTGTGTCTGTTTCACCTTGGCTTTGCACCATGTGAATTTTTTAGACAGCGCTCCCCCCCGCTTGCCCTGTCCCCCGCCTGCATAACGGGCTGGTGAAGGAAGAGATGTGTTTGTTTGTTTGTGTGTGTGTGTGTGTGTGTGTGTTCCACTCTGACAGTCGCAACTTGACAGTCACCGGCAGTCCGCTGAAAAATCGCCTATGTGGGACAGGCCCATAAGAAGGCTAAATAGAAGGCTTGTGTCCGTAATAGTATAGTGTGGACATAGCTTTTTGAAGGAGGTTGAACAGGCATCATCAAGGGGACTGTGGTGGAGAGGGCTGACAGTTACAGATACCTGGGATTACAAGTAACATCAGATCTGAACTGGACTTTGAACACTGTGGCAACAGTGAAAAAAGCCCAGCAGAGACTGTACTTCATCAGGCTGCTCAGAAATGCTGGTCTGCACTGTCGCCCTCTCACCCAGGTCTACAAAGGATTGATCGAGAGCATCCTCACCACAGGCATCACGGTGTGGTATGGAAACACCACACAGACAGAGAGGAAGGATCTGCAAAGAGTCATAAAGACTGCAGAGAGGATGATCAGAACGGAACTTCCCTCCATGGAAACAATCTACACACAGCGCTGTCAAAAAAAGAGCAGAGAGAATCATCAGAGACACACTACATCCAGCTCACTCCCTGCTCAAACACAAAACTGCACATACAACCTCGGGCACAGACGAGCGGACAGCATCGCCACAGACAGAACACGCTTTTTCAAGAGCTTCTTCCCTGCCACAGTGAGACTCTTGGCCAAAACAAAATGAACTGATGTCCTGACCCACCTCATAACATATCACAGTATATGTGTTTATAGTTTATAGATTATGTGTTTTTCTGTGTCTTTTTAACTTGACTTGACTCTCTGAACAACCGCACAAGAGTTCCTATGTGTGTAAGCACAAATGGCAAATAAAGTTTTTGATTTGATTTGATTTGATGTCTAATCTGAGAAGGTAGTATGAACTGGATAAGTAAAGTTTATAATTGTTCATAAGAGTTCTGTGGGCAGGGAGGAGATAGAATGGGTGGATAGAGTGCGTGACAAGATCATGTGAGCATACACAGTGGGCAGCAAGTAGAGCATTTAAAAAGTAGAGTGCGCAGGGTCAGTGGGAGGGGAAGACACAATTAGGTAGAGTTCACGATAGGTAGAGTGTGCAGGGGCTGTATGGGGGTTGATTAAATGGATGTTTATAATCCATGATAAACTATATATATATGAACTCCGGGAGGAGTAATTTGGATGGAAAAAAAACATTAGTTGCAAGTATTTGATATTTTGCTAAATAATAACTAAAATTTTAAAAAATGGACATAATATGTTAGATAGAACTCCAAACTCATGTTTGAATTTTGTTTAGGAAAGAACTGCCGATGCTGGTTGTAACCGGAGTTAGACACCAAAAGCTGGAGTGACTCAGCGGGTCAGACAGCATCTCTGTAGAAAAGGAATAGGTGACGTCTGAAGAAGGGTCTGGACCCAAAACGTCACCCATTCCTTTTCTCCAGAGATGCTGCCTGACCCGCTGAGTCACTCCAGCTTTTGGTGTCTATCTTCATGTTTGAACTTTATTGGTTGTCTTTACAAATTTCCGATTCTCCTTGGAGATGATGATGAATAAATTGGGTTACAAGAACTCCCAGATTTTCGGTTTCATTGGAAGTAAGTCATTCACTGTCACCATTGTTGACTCCAATTTCAACTCTTACATTTTAGCGGATATTTGTAGATAATTTTCTCTGGCCATCGAACCGGATTAACTTCAGAAAGTTGTAAAAAGCCAGCCAAATTCTCAGATTTACTGATTCTGTTGTTTGCGGATAAAGGGAGTGGACTGAAGTGTTGACCAGATTATTTCATGTGACATTTTTCTGGCATGCTGAGCATGTATAATATGGTTTAAGATCCCTTGGAGGGAATTTTTCCCTTTCAGTTCTTTGGAACGCAGCCAAGATGTAGGCTGAGGGGAAAGGTGATTCTCTGGGAAATGATTTAACTCGGTTACATTTAGTTTAGTTCAGAGATACAGCGTGGCCACCAAGTCCGCACCGACCAGTGATCCCCGCACATTAACTCTATTCTACACACGCTAGGGAGAATTTTTACATTTTACACCAAGCCAATTAACCTGTAAACCTGTACATCTTTGGAGTGTGAGAGGAGACCGAAGATCTCGGAGAAAACCTACGCAGGTCATGGGGAGAATGTACAGACAAGCACCTTCAGTGAGGATCGAACCCGGGTCTCTGGCGCTGTAAACATGGAAACATAGACAATAGGTGCAGGAGTAGGGCATTCGGCCCTTTGAGCCTGCACCGCCATGCAGGCTCAAACTCAGTATCCTGTACCAACTCAGTATCCAACTCAGTATCCTGTACCTGCTTTCTCTCCATACTCCCTGATCCCTTTAGCCACGAGGGCCACATCTAACTCCCTCTTAAATATAGCCAATGAACTGGCCTCAACTACCTTCTGTGGCAGAGAGTTCCAGAGATTCACCACTCTCTGTGTGCAAAATGTTTTTCTCATCTCGGTCCTAAAAGATTTCCCTTTATCCTTAAACTGTGACCCCTTGTCCTGGACTTCCACAAAATCGGGAACAATCTTCCTGCATCTAGCCTGTCCAACCACATAAGAATTTTGTACGTTTCTATAAGATCCCCCCTCAATCTTCTATATTCTAGCGAGTACAAGCCGAGTCTATCCAGTCCTTTCTTCATATGAAAGTCCTGCCATCCCCAGGAATCAGTCTGGTGAACCTGTAAGGCAGTAGCTCTATTGCAATGCTGCTACTGTGCCTAAAAATATCAGCTCATCTGAAAACTATGCTGTCTATTTATAACTGTGTGGAACTATCTGAGGCCAGGCAGGGATAGAGTAGGTGTGCTTTATTTGGCAGCCTGAGATAGAAATAGGGATAAATAGTGGGTCAGACAGCATCTCTAGATAGAAGGAATGGGTGACATTTCAGGTTGAGACCCTTCTTCAGACTTAGGTCTCTCAGAAGGGTCTCGACCCGAAACGTCACCCATTCCTTCTCTCCAGAGATGCTGCCTGTCCCGTCGAGTTACTCCAGCGTTTTGTGTCTATCTTCAGTGTAAACCAGGATCTGCAGTTCCTTCCTGCACATAGGAACTGGTCCTCGAGGTGCTCTGCTGATAACTCAATGGAGGTTAGAGGGAGATAATGTGAATTCTGCTTGTCCATCCCATGAATCTCCCACAACTTCAAACAGTCAATGTCGAGGGCTGGAAAGCTTGTATAATGCAGAAGAGGGCAGTTAGCATTTGTGAAACCTTCATTGGGTGGGAGGAGGAATTCCGTGCAGAAAAATTGCAAAGGGGATAACTACAATCTTTGCAATGTAGCAGACAATATTATTCTATTGAAGAAAGGACCTGTCTTTTAAGTAATGATATTGGATAGCCCAAATTGACAATAAGCACATTAAAAAACAAACAAGTATTCAATGTTGTAATTTTGAAAGTATGGAAGCCAATTTGTACACAGCGACTGGTCACAAACAATCACGATGTATGTTGACAGGATCAGCTCTTTTAGTGATGTTGGTTATGGGCCAAATATCAGCCAGGGCGGCAGGGAGAGCACCTCTG
Source organism: Malacoraja senta (assembly GCA_038087875.1). Classification (NCBI taxonomy): domain Eukaryota; kingdom Metazoa; phylum Chordata; class Chondrichthyes; order Rajiformes; family Rajidae; genus Malacoraja; species Malacoraja senta. The sequence continues at coordinate 24,965,436 of CM075988.1, forward strand.
TTATCCTTCAACATAACGCCATGGGATCTTTTACAATCCCCTGAGAGGACAGGCAGTATGTTTGGCTGAGGTAAGGTCTGAAAGACGATATGTCTGAGGACAGCACTCACACTGTGCTATACTGGGAATATCAGGCTATTATTTTGTGCTAAGACTCTGGAACCTATGTCCCTCTGGCTTTACTGTGCACTTAGTCACAGCTGTCATTGACATGATCTCTTAAACCCAGCCTCCGTCCTCTCTGGCCCTCTCTCTCTTTCCCTTTCCCTCTCCATCTCTTTCTCTCTCCCTCGCAATCTTTCTCTCTTTCTCTTTCTTTCCCCCCTTTCCTCTTTCCCTCTTTCCCTCTTTCCTCTTTCCCTCTTTCCCTCTTCCCTCCTCTTCTCCTTCTCTCTCTTCTCTCTCCTCT
>CM075988.1:24966044-24996236 GCA_038087875.1 Malacoraja senta
CAGTGAGATTCTTTGCTGCATTCCCAATGTATACAAATAGCGGTCACCTACAAAGCACGCCGGCTCCCTCTTTTGTCCCCCCCCCCTCCCCCCCAGTTGCCCCACGCCAGGTCCCCATTGTCCTTTGTCATCCCCCCCCATTGTCCTTTGTCATCCCCCCCACCTCCCTCCCGGCGCCCCCCCCCCCCAACAACGGGTCCTCCATTGTTCTTCCCTTCCCCCCGCACGGCGGTCCTCCACGCTCTCATCGACCGTCGACCGCGGGTCGACCCGACTACATGAGAAAGGCACAATTTAACGCGGTACATGAAAGCTGGCACAAATGTTGCACCCCCAATGAATTGCAGATTGTTAGGATCGAGTTTGAGCTCCAGGCTCTTGATAAGGCTGAAAGCCATGACTTCCAGTCATGGAAGTGCAGGTACTACCATTGAGCCACAGCTGTGTCCTCTGGAGGAATATTGATTGGGTGATGCACTGCAAGGGTTGCTGTTTTGTGCGGAGCTCTACGCCAGCAAGTGATGGTGTTTTCAGGTATATGAAGAAGAAAAGAGAAACAGACAAAACTCTCAATCCAGCGTTGTTCACTGACGTTCCTCGCCATTGACTCCTTTCATTAACTTCACTCATGCATATTTGCTGGAACCACGACAGGACCATGTGATTAGGTCACCTAGACTCTTGAGTCTGTTCCACCATTCAATTAGTGCTGGGCTTTTATCTATAATCTGCACACCCACAAATGTAATCATATCAAAGGCTCTAAAAAAAAATAATCTCTGAAGGTAAATGTGTCAATGCGGCAAACTTTCTCCGATTTGGCCCAAGCATTTGGGAGCCAGTGACTCCGTATCAAGGACTTACGATGGAGGAGACTTAAGATGCATCTGCCTTTTTTTCCTCGGCTGCTCTCCACAGTAAGTGCTCAATCAACACAATAGATCATTTCCATCCTCTGCCCTGACAGTGGTATTAAATGAGTTGGGAGATTGATTGACCAAGTCGATGTCTTTCAGGAATGTTCAGGAGAAACAAAACCTGTTTAATTGTCTCGCTCATTCCTCAAGGTTACCAAGAGGGAGGCAAAAATCTGTAAACAGCTGAAAGGATGATGAGATAGCAGACCATATATCTGGGTGGCAAAGATCTTTCTTCAGAAAATTCCTTTTGGCATTATGGGATGGCCTCTGTGACAGGCTATTGAAATTCATTGTTTGTGTCTGACCTGCTCAGCCTTCTGTCTCTGTAATGAATGAGAAGCATGAAGACAGCAAGTGCTTTCGGGTTAGGCTCCAGCATAAATCATGCATTTTCCCTTCGTGCACTAAATGAATATCTAAAAAACACTCTGAGCATTTTAACTTAAAGATGGATTATGTATTCATAGGTACTGGAGTCACAAGCTCATTTCTAAAAAAAAATCTAAATTTGCATGAAGAAATGTTTTCACGCCACGCACTTTACCATCCACACGACTCAGTGCCGCTTACATTAAAAACTGGCTAGAATCTGCAGCAAGGGTTGTTTTAAATGAATTAAAAATGGCCTAAAATGAATTCTCTTTCTTTAGTTCGTAAATATGATGAAGAACAAATAGACATGTGTTTCTAGGAGACTTCTCGTGACTTCAGGAAATCCCTGAGTGACTCCTAACCAATGACATTTTTTGAAGAATGATCGCCGTGATATAGGGGCGAACATTATAACCGTTGTGTGTGCAGCAAGATCTCCTAAACAGCACCGAGATAATGATTAGAATAATCTGGTTTAGATTTCAACTGCTTCATTTTGCAAGGTACTTCATCAGTGCATTAACAAGTGAAATTATTCCGCACCGTATGAGACACTAGGGTAGATGACTGTAAGCTTAGTCAAACAGGAATATTTTAAGGTAGGGGGGAGAATGGTGTGGTGATTTGGGGAGAGAGGTACGTTTTCAAGAGCTTGCAGCTGAGATACCTGAAGAGTCAGCCAGGAATGCTGATGATTGAAATCTGAGATGGAAAAGAGGCCAAACTGAGATGAGGGCAGAATCACAGGGGTGGGGGCTTGTGGAGCTGGGGGATATTACAGTAAGCATTGCCAATGAGTCTAAACTGAGGTCTCCAAACTGTACCTCAGGTTGCTGAAGGATTCATTGTCTGACATCCTTATTTAACACCCATTTGTCAAAAGTTCAGGAAATTTATGTTTGTGTTCAAACCAAATAGACTTTGTTCTGTTGTTTCAGTTTGATGCTGGTTGGCCAACAGACGGAGGTGAAGAATTGGAGGAAATCAGATTTTGCTTGTGTACAGAGATATAAATATTGCTGGTGACCTTTAACATGCTCCTCACATGGGCCGAGCAAATACAAAAACGACTATGGCGTGTGGTGGAGAGAGTGAGGCAGTGGGCCAGAGATAGTTGGGTAAGAGAGAGAGTATGTGTGACAGGGAGAGGGAGACAGAGGGAGGGAGAGAGAGAGGAAGGGACAGAAGGAGGGAGGGGGAGGGAGAGGGAGGGAGACAGGGGGAGAGAAAGAAATGAAATAGACTGCATCATTGTATATGAAGTACGAGACTGCCTGCAAGAATATAAGAATGTCTGTAAGTATTGTATGTCAATGTGTACATGAGATAACATGAGTTTGTGTATGAAATGGAGAAATACAATGTGTGAGTGTGTGAATGTGAAGGGAGGGTGTGTGCGTGTGGTAATGTGTTTATATAAAATGATCTGTGTTTCAGGTTGTACATAGCTGTGAGAGTGTATGCTGAAGTGTGAAAGATTGTGAATATTAGTGTGAGTGTGAGCTTGAGAACTGAAAATGGGAATCGGAAAAGATGTGAGTGCATGCAGGAGAGAGTGGGTTCGAGAGTTTGAGTGCGGAAGAGAAAGTAAAGGGTTGGTGTGTATGAGTGAGAAAACATGAATGTGCAACGGAGGAGGCGGGAAAGCAATGAGGCGAAGATGAAACAAACAGAAAATGCTGGAAAGTCAGTAAGTCAGGCAGCGTCCGTGGAAGGAGAAACAGGTCACATTCCAGGTTGGGGATTCTTTGTTGGATCTGGGAAAGAGAGAAATACAAGTTAGTTTTCAGCAGGAGAGAAGATGAGGGGGGAGGTTACAGATGTGTCAAAGAAAGATCTTTCAACCAGACTTTTAGATTTTCTATGGAGTGAGAAAGAGTTAGTCAGAGTGTGAGGGAGGGGCACTCCCATGGCAGAGGGGATGGGTGTGTGTTTGTCCACACAGTGGGGGGGGGGGGGTCAGGGTGCACCTGTGATGAACTAGGTGGTTGCCAGACCACTTGGTCCACGGTTAGTTGTGCGTGGGATTGCCATCAGGAGCAGGATGTGAATGATATGGCCTCTGGAGGCTTCCCACTCTTTTGTGTTAATGTTACAGCGCAGAAAATTAGAGGCATGATATTGGCTGGTTGACAAGGGGTGGGGGGAAGGGGGAGGGGGGCTGGGAGCCGGCCGCAGACGCAACGTTGGAGAGCCTATAAGTGTTTGCTTACGGCTAAAGGATTAGACCTGCTAAACACCAGAGGCAGACAGTTAGGGTCCCAGAGCGTTGCGATCCTTGTCTGAGGCTGTTCTTGATGTTGTCCCTCGCCCAGTGAGAACAGCTTTTCACTTTCGCATTTTAGCAGCGATTCATATGCAAATACGGGGTCAGGAGATGAGACGGTTCTCACATAAACTTGATTCTCCGGATGAATGCAGCGCCTGTTAGCCTTTGTCCACTGGAGAGAGGGAGAGGGGCAGAAGCCGAGAGACTCGCCCAGCAAGAAAATTACGAGAATCATCTGAGGCTAGAGTGCAGCGAGGAGTTGGACCAGATGGTCTGGTCGGAACGGTTTCCCCTTCGGCAGTCGAGCACTAAAGTCTTTTTTTTATTTTTATTTTCCACGCGTTTGTCAAAATATTTGAGGAAAAGAGACTGGTTGAACCAGATTTTAAAGATTCGTATTCTTTCCGTGCTGTTAGCAGGAGCGGCGTGGCGTGTCACCCCCCCACCCCGACCTACCTCCAATCTCACAGGATCGGCAGGATGATAAATCTGCCGCCTGGAGCGCATTCCTGTCGGGACAACGACCTTAATTCCTCTCTTGCATGCTTGACCCTCGGTGTTCCGCAGCGATGCGGGTGTGAGCTGCGGCAGTTCAGCCCAGCTCCATCCTCCTGAAGGCAAAATCATTGCAGGTCACTGAGGATGCAGCCAGCGTGTGTGAGCTCAGATCCCTCACTTTATTTTTCTCCAGACATAATTATCACTCCGTTTAAAAAATATATATAAACGTGGTATTTTCCATCATGCAACATTTTTTTTTAAATGCATTGGTTGGATTGCAAGTGAATCTTTCATTGTTCTGTCTGGGACACATGACAATGAGACACTCGTGAGGCACAGTCACAGCCCATCAAACGGAGGGCAGTGCATTGCTTGGAAATTGTGGGATTGATTTGGGGAGGAAGGGGGCAGAAAGAGAGGGAGAGACAAAGGCAGAATGTTGAGGGGTGGAGGGAGAAAAAGAAAATGAGGGGAGGGGAGAGAAGTAGAGAAATGGCTTGGAAGGAGACGGGGGGAGAGAAGGCCAATCGTTGACCTAGCCTTTGGGAGAGCCAAAGATAAGATCAAATGGGAGAGAGCAGTGAGGGACAACAGAGAGAAATATCAGGCTTGGAAGGCGATAAAGAATAGACATGGTTAGAATAGAGCAGGAGAGAGAGAGGAAGGGAGTGAGATAATGAGGGAGGGACAGAGGAGGCTTTGTGGGCGCAGAAGCAGTGGAAGTCTGAAGGGACAGGAGAGGGTGGGGGGCGATGGAGAGAGAGGGCGGATAAATAAAGAGAAGGGGATAAGACAGACACAACATGCTGGGGTGACCCAGCGGGACAGGCAGCATCTCTGGAGAGAAGGAATGGGTGACGTTTCGGGTGAAGAAGGGTCTCCCCCCAAAAGGTCGCCCATTTCCTTCTCTCCAGAGACGCTGCCTGTCCCGCTGGGTCACCCCAGCATCTTGTGTCTACCTTCGGTGTAAACCAGCATCTGCAGTTCCTTCCTAACGCAGGGGATAATAATAATAATAATAATAATATCATTTATTGTCATTGCACATAGGTGCAACGAGATTTGGTACGCAGCTTCCATCCGATGTCATCACTTAAACAACGAATGAAATTTAGATACCCCGAGAAACATGATTTATTTTAAAAAAATATCAGTAAAACAGTCTAAAGTGCAAACATGTCTGTGCCGGGTCGATGTGCAACGATGTGTGAAATATCGAGCAGTGTGCATTGTCATTGGCAATACCCCATTCCTATTCCCATGCAATGGGGACAAAGGATGGGTTTGGGGATGTGTTTGGAAAGAAGGTGTAGATTGCCCCGGGGTTCTCACCCACTGTGTGTCTCTGCCACATCCCTGCTATGAACAGTCCGGCCACCGAAAATACTGAGAATGAAATTTGAACTCTGCTGCTCAATGTAAATACAGACAGGAGAGTCTGCGACAGGCATTCTGCTTATATATATATATATATATATATATATATAGTTTGGTTCTCCAGACACATTAAAAAAAAACACTCTGATCTGGCACATTGGTCATCTGAATGGTGACCTCCCCGCGGGGGTGAGGAAGTGTGTGCTGTTCAGGGGGGGAGGGGGTGGGGTGTCTGCGGGAACGTTTCTGAGGAGAGGTTATTGATCGTCTTATCAAGGAACTTGACATTGATGTTGAGAGGGATAAAAATAAATTACACCCAGATGGATTTTTTTTTTTTCCTTTTGCTTTGCGTTGCCTGCAAGTTTCATTTTCGCGACTGTCAGACGACCCCAGGGGTGTTTGGGCGGTGGGGGGGGGGGGTGAGGTGGAGCTTCACATTAAATAAATCAGCACTTGGGGAGGGGAGGGCTGGTTTAACTTGCTCGCACCCAGCGCTCCGGTTCATGGAGCTCAGACTGAGACGTGGGCTCTCTCTCTGTCTCTCTCTCTCTCTGCCTCTCCCCAACGTTGCAGAGTTCTTGTTTTCTTTCAAGTACGTTTCTTTGTTTAACCTCCAGCACCGCCCTCCCTCCCTCCCTCCTCCCCCAACCCAGTTCTCTTTTTTTTTCTCCTCTCTCTCTCTCTCTCTCTTTCGCCTGAATGTTTAATCTCTGGTGTCACGTTCATGGCTGGAGCTAGTCAGCGTATTTAATAAAGTACAGAAATGCAAAGCTTTTTCTTATTGCATTTCATCGATCTCATTGCGGTGCCTTTAATTGAAGGCAGGGCCTTGATGGATGAGTTCGCTCAGCGCTGGGGAGTTCCGTGGCCACAGGGACTGGGAGAACAAGAATGATTCAAGGAGCAGAGGAGAGGGGGAAAAAGGGAGGAGGAAGGCAGAAAAGAAAGGATAAAAGAATGGATGAGGAAGGAGAGAGGGATAGTATCCTTGAAGCTAATGAAGGCTTTGTGTGGCGTGAATTTTAATGTTATTGTTTGCTTATAGTCGCTTTGCAAAGGTTTACTGCACACGGAAAATTTAGAATCAAGATTTCCGTGCGTTTGTGCATGTTTTTGTGTGTGGACATTGGTATGTTCTGTGTGGCTGCGTCTCACTGTTGTATTTCTGCATATGTGGAAATGTGCCTTTGTACTTGTGCGTATGTTTCTGTGTGTGTGTTGTGTTGTGTGTGTGTGTGTGTGGATTCTAAGCATTTGCAGCAGCAGATTTTGTACTGTGAATAGATACAGTGTAGGAAGCAACTCTTGGGGGGGGGGGGGGGTGGAAAAAGACCTTTGTTCGTTTTTGCATTAAATAATATCCAGCAGCATCGTGCCCGGTTGCAGGTAATCCACAGTTGACATAAATACTGAAAGAAACCCCCTCGATATGAAAAATGCCACACTCGGGACTTGCTTTAGTTTGGCCTGCAAGTTTTGGTGATGAGTGATATTTGTAATTTCAAACCTTGTTCGTAAATGAAGCCAAGGGGTGAAAGATTTGGGGGGCCAGCCCTTCAGCCCTAACCACACAAGGACTGCATTGAGTATTTTATATGCATGTCAATTATAAACTAGTTTGGCTTGGGCTGTATCTTGAGCAGCACTTAAAACTTGACCACCAGCCAGCTGTTCGATTAGAATTGCTCTCAGACATATCAAAAAAATTCCGGGTGTAACCCTGTGATTATCTTTGCTCTATTGACAGGGGAGCTTACAGGCATCACTGATTCAATCTGCCTAACTCATGCTCTTTCTATATTTCCCTCATTCCCCCATCCCCTCCATTCCCTTTCCTTCTCCCCTACTCCCCTAGTTTTCCCTTCTCCAGGATTGTCTCTTCCCCTCCATACTTCCACTTCCCACCCCTTCCCCGTTCCTCCCCCCCCACCCTGATCTCCAATCCCCACTATATTCCCTCACATTAACCCCCATCACCTCACCCCGTCCAAGTGTCTTCCCTAGGCATTCTGTGTCCCCCTCACATTTGTCTCCCTCATTCTCTCACTCCTATCCCACTTCATCTCCCCACCCACATTTTCTCTCCCTATCGTCACCTCCGTTCCTCATCCCCATTCCATCTCCTCTCCTGCCTTGTACATTGACATCTCATAATTAATCTCAAGAAAGGTCTGAGTCACTGAAAGTCCGCTGATGGTCTGTACGTAACTCAGGTGCCTCATTATTTTCACCTCTTTCCTCGTGCGAAGGGGGGGTGATATGCTTTTGCTGACTCATTGTTAGCTGTGATATAACGGGTGTGAGCGGCTGGATTCCAGATGTGTGCAGGTGTATGCTTGGCTTCCGATATTTGAGCACCCTGAACTTGATGCTGAAAGTCTTCCAACTAACACAGATGTGATGAGAATTTCAAGACAGCATTCGGAGGAACGACAGAGAGAGTGAGAGGGAGAGAGAGAGAGAGAGACAGAAAGAGAGTGCGTGTAAAGTTAGTATGCGCTTGTCCAGGCTCGAAGCTGTCGCAAGCGACCGGCAATTTGAATTTTTCTTTTGTTTATATTTTTGAGAGAGGAGTAGGGAGGCTGCTCGTCAAGACTGCAATTAATACGGCAAAAAACCCCCAACTCTGCCAAAGGTGAGAGCCATTGCAATCTTAGAACAAATTCATCTGTGTAATAAATGCCTTTGTCCAGCCTTGTGAGGGCAGTCTCACTCTGGAATGCAAGTGTCACAGTGGGAGGGGAGACTCAGGGTTGAGCTGCTGCATAGTCAAAGCCCCTGTCGGCCCTTTTGTCTCACATCCTTTTCGTTTCTCCCTTGCGACTCCCAAGTGCCATCCTTGTCAGTGGTCCGAAGAGAGAGGTTGGAGGGGGTGCTGAGAGAGTGTCTATATGTGAGTGTCTGTCTGTGTGTGTGTGTGTGTATATATTTGAGAATGTGTGTATGTGCGCGTGTGAATGTGTGTGCTTGCGCGCTGCATATGTGGGTCTGCCTGTACGTTATAGAAAGAAAAGACATGGGGTCTGCAGCGCGATCACCCCACACTGTTATAATAAATAGATGGCTAATGCATTCTTAAATTTAGGAATGGAAATGAGAGCTTAGTTTGTGTCTTGTCTGAAGGACTTGCTGCTTTGCTGCATTAGAATGTGATCTGTACGGTAGAAGGTCCTTGCATCTATCTGTCAGCGCCAACGAGCTCTTCAGAGAAACTGGCTTAAGTACAAGGGTCGGGGGCTCCGGAGGAGGGCGGGAATAATTACTGTAGCAAAAAATACTTTTGAAGCGGGCGTGAGAGATCGCAGGTACTCTGAAAGTGTTTGTGAGTGCATCGCAAGCTGAAAATTTCACGGCGTTTTTGCACCAGATCATTTAATTCTGCCCAGATTCCGTGGTTGTCTGGGCGGAAACTGTGCGGAAACAGCTGCAAAGATATTTGTTGTTTGAACGCGAGTTTGCCTCTGCGGGCGACTGGGTGTGTGGAGAGAAAGAGAGTGAGAGAGAAGGAGAGAGAGGAGAGAGAGAGAGAGAGAGCGAGAGAAAGAAGGAAAGAAGGAAAGAGAGAGAGAGAGAGCAAGAAAGAAGGAAAGGTGTGCACATCTCGAGGAGCTGCAATTTCTGTTCTGCCGTGAATTTTTCAAGGCAAAAATAAAGTTTGATAAAATGTTTTTATTGTTCACGACTGATCCTACTAATTTGCCTGTACGTGTGTGGGTCAGCATGCCGGCACGCAAGAGAAAGTAGGGGAACTGGGATGGGTACCTGAGAATCTTGCGCATTTTGAAATTGAAGCGTTGTAGAAAAATGCAACTCTTCCCCGAAAAGGATGTTGAATCTGGAAGTCAGTTGATGTCTGTTTGTTTGGTCGGGTTATTAAAGGGTTACGCATATAAGGTGGGTAAATGGGATTGAGATAGCTATCCAAGACCTAATTGAAGCGAACATTTGAGGGTGTGGACGCTTTCTCCTTTCATTGTGTTTCTTTAAATTGGTATGCAATTAAAAAAATTAGTTCGGAGATTTTAAATGTACTTGTCAAGATGAATTTTCAGTCATGTGCCTGCTCCATCACCATATCTGCCATATTTATAACACTGACTCGCTCCACCCTGACTCCTTCATCTCTGCTGTTGTTACTTGACCATTTCTATATATTCTCCTGGCAAGCTACCGATCTTTCATCAATGCTGTGTACACCTCAACTCATTTAACAGTCTGTTGACATCTCTTAATTTGCACCATAATCCTGCTGCCTTTTGGCACACTGGCTCTATGTCCAGCTAAGTCTCAGTTTTAGAATTCTCACCCTCTTTGTTGAATCCCTTCACAGTCTCTCCTTCCCCATCTCAGCAACCTCCAGACCAAGATTTCTATAGTTCTCCAGTTCTGGCCTCTTGATTGTGATTGCTGCAACCGAGGCTATGTAGGCCCGACACTCTGGAATCCTCTTCCCAAGCCTTTCCATCTCTCAGACTTTCATCCCTCCTCCTTAAAAGTTCACCCATTATTCCAGGTTTGTTCCTTAATCCTAAAATTACCTTCTATTGTGTAGTTGTTTCATATCACTTCCGTGATGTGGCTTGGTGAATTTTGTAGCGTTAAGGGTGCTACATAAAAATAATTTGCTGGTAAAATCATAATTAATCCATGAAAATGTCAGTGATGTTAATTAAATTCTGCTTCACAGATTGCTGCTTTTTCGTGGCAGTGTATATATGGATGAGATAAAAAAATGTATTAAACTGCTTGTGATGATTTGTCCATAGCGAGGTGTGTCTATTGCTTCAACTTCTAGTGGGGGTTAAGTGGGGAAAAATGTCAGGAAATGTGGACTAAATGTGGTTAAACTGATCCTGTTGGCCAAGTGGGCTGGTGCTGGTTCTAAATTGTACTGGCCGAGTCGAGCCGGTAAGAAAGGTCAGCTGTCGGGCCTATTACTGAAATAATTAATCGACCGTGTTTTAAACCATTATCTGAGTTACAACATTGTTCATGCCGCTGCAATCTTCTTTCCATGCATGTCGACATAATCAGGGAATATTGTCCACACCTGTCAGGTAAAGAGAAAACTGTAGGGTGTATTTGAGGAGAGGTGTGTGCGCGTGTGCCCATGAGTGCTAGCTAACATGCACAACGGAAATTTGTCTTTGTGAGGGAATGTAGCAGAAAACTACTTCTACACTCCCCAACAAGCCAAAATTATGCTTGAACTAAGATCTGGTTTGGGGTGCGCACTCAGGGAATAGAGGGCAGAATGGTGTTTACATGAAAATGATGAATGTGTGTGTATGTAGGAATAGTTTGAGTATCCAAAGGGCAATAATGTATGTGTGTACGTACGCATGCAGAGATTGAAATTTTGTTTGTGTGTGTGTGTAGTTAAAAGGATAATTTTAACTCAGGGTGACAGTGCTAACTGGTTGATATTGTTGCATGCCCATCAGTTTTTATTTCCATTGACTTCACATCAACTTGTTTCACACCATCGTCCCAAGTAGAAATGACCCCCTTGGTTTGTGAGTGTGCATGGCTGAATTGTGTAAGAGCTTAAGAATAGTACACATGAAAAAAAGCATAGCAATAATCAAAAGTATTAGGGAAAACTTAAATCAGTGAGAGGATTTTAAGTAACAGGTGATTAAACCCCTGTTTTGTTCTCAAGAAGGGACAATATGCTTTTACAGTTGGGGATAAAACTGTGGTCACTGTCTCCTCCCTCTCCCATTCACTTGTTTTAAGAAACCGCAGGGACGTTCTCTTGTTGTTCGTAGCTCACCTGTGTCAGGTATCAGATGCTTGGTCATCGATGGCAATTTAGGATGAGTATGAATGGCCATTCTTCACTTCATGAGTGGAAGGTCAGTGGATCCTCCACCACTGTTTGAAGCTAAAGTGGGAAGAGTTCTGGCTAACTCTCATCTCTCAATTGGCCTGGTCTGTCTTTGTTGTGTACAGATTAGCTGCCACGCCGGCTAAATGTAAGTACAGATGGCCACTTCTTCTCAAAGCACTTCCAGAATGTACTTTATTTGGCTGGAAGGCTTCAGGATGACCTGATGTTTTTAACAGCACGATAGAAAATGAAGTTCCTTCTTTCTGGGTGAAATTAATACAAGTGCATCAATGCCATTGTTGGCAGCAGCTCAGTTGATAGTCTGTTCATCTTTGTTATAAGCTCAAGTCACACTCTTGGCAATTGAGACGCCGATTCTCCTGAGACACGCAGTACTACTCAGGTGCTAAACAGTTGGAGGTGCAGCCTTTGGATGAGAGATGAAACCATGGGGCAACTTGCTGCTACATGGCTGAATATCCCATGGCACCATTTTGAAGTGGAGCTGCCATGTTTTCCCGGGCATCCTGACCAAATATATCCCTAAAACATACGGACTGGCGCCATCACAGAGCTTGGTGTGTCCAGTTTAGCTATGAGATTGTTCCTGAGAAAAATAGTTCATTGGCTGTAAGGTGATTTGCAACGTTCTGAGGCTACAAAAGGCCCGAACAAATGTAAGTATTTTCTTTTTTCTTTCTAATGAAGAATGGTTGAATTCACCAAAATATATTTTGCACTGAAAAAACCTAGGCCACTTTATGCTTGTTTGGGATAAGAACGAACTAGTTTCATGTCCTGCAGTGTGGGAACGTGACCACTTGTAAGCTTGGAAAGGCAACATGTACAAACCCTCGTCATCATTTAACCTGTAAATGAACCATTCTGACAGATTGTTGAAAAGTTAACCTTCAATTTGTGGTTCCTGTGAAGTTTACCTCGGCTCCCTTTGTAAGGAGTTTCTACAAATCTTTTATAACTGTTGTACATTCTCAGAGAGCCATCCAAGGCTACAAAATATCATCACAGGACTTTGCTACAAGCGGCTTAGCAGGAACCTTTTTGGGTTTTAGTGAGGGGGCAAGGCATCAGTCATAGTGTCGTACAGCGTGGAAACAGGCCCTTCTGCCCAACTTGCCCACATCAGCCAACATCTCCCAGCTACACTAGTCCTACCTGCCTATTTGGAGCATATCCTTCCAAACCAAGGTACCTGCCTAACTATCAAGGGGATATGGGGAACAAGCAGGAACGGGGTACTGATTTTAGATGCTCAGCCATGATCATATTGAATGGCGGTGCTGGATCGAAGGGCCGAATGGCCTACTGCTGCAGCTATTTTCTATGTTTCTAACTGTTTCTTAAATGTTGGGATAGTCCCTGCCTCAACTACCTCCTTTGGCAACTCATTCCATGCACCCATCAACCTTTGTGTGAAAATGTTACCCCTCAGATTCCTAATCAGTCATATGTTGATAGAATGGAGCGGGAGGGCTTGTATACTCTTGAATTTAGAAGGATGAGTGGTGATCTTATTGAAACATATAAGATTATTAAGGGATTGGACCCGTTAGAGGCAGGAAACATGTTCCCGATTTTGGGGGAGTCCAGAACCAGGGGCCACAGTTTAAGGATAAGGGGTAGGCCATTTAGAATGGAGACGAGGAAAAACGTTTTCACCCAGAGAGTTGTGGAATTCTCTGCCTCAGAAGGCAGTGGAGGCCAATTCTGTGGATGCTTTCAAGAGAGAGTTAGATAGAGCTCTTAAAGAGCGGAGTCAAGGGATATGGTGAGAAGGCAGGAACGGGGTACAGAAAGTGGATGATCAGCCATGATAACTGAATGGTGATGCTGGCTCGAAGGGCCGAATGGCCTACTCCTGCACCATTTTCTATTGTCTATTCACCATAAGTCTATGCCCTCAATTTCCCCTACTCTGAGCATCTACCTGATCTATTCCTCTCATGATTTTATATACCTCTCTATGATCACCCCTCATCCTCCTGCACTCCAAGGAATAGAGTCCCCAGCCTGTTCAACCTCTCCCTGTAGCTCAGACTGAGTCAACTGAAATCTTATCACATTGTGGGCTGCAGCGCAGTGCTTCCCGTTATGGAACTGTTGCTTGAATACAACCAGGCGTAGGTGCCATTTTACCTTCTTCAGGTAAGACAATGGGATCAGTGTAACACAACCATGCCCACATTGACCAGTATTCATAACTGAGTGTTGCATACTCTAATGGTGGTTTTATCTAATATTTTATGTTTTCTCAGGAGTAGCCAATCCTGGGTGGACACCTGTGGTGAACATTTTTAATGTGACTATTGATATGCCATCTTAATGGTCCATTATAGACTTAAGAATCAACAAAGCTCTTTAGGACTGCTGTTGTGTATCAATCACTTTGAAAGACATATATCAACCTGTTGGGCATTTAGAACATTTTGGCAGCATTCATTGTCAATTCTCTGCCACAGAAGGTAGTTGAGGCCAGTTCATTGGCTATATTTAAAAGGGAGTTAGATGTGGCCCTTGTGGCTAAAGGGGTCAGGGGGTATGGAGAGAAGGCAGGGATGGGATACTGAGTTGGATGATCAGCCATGATCATATCAAATGGCGGTGCAGGCTCGAAGGGCCGAATGGCCTACTCCTGCACCTATTTTCTATGTTTCTATGTTTTTTCAATTGACAATTAGATTTGCCAGTGTTGGCTGAGGACATTTTGAGTGGGTGATTTGCTGGTAGTTACAGTGCCCTCCGTAATGTTTGGGACAAAGACCCATCATTTATTTATTTGCCTCTGTACTCCACAATTTGAGATTTGTAATAGAAAAAAATCACATGTGGTTAAAGTGCACATTGTCAGATTTTAATAAAGGCCATTTTTATACATTTTGCTTTCACCATGTAGAAATTACAGCAGTGTTTATACATAGTTCCTCCATGTCAGGGCACCATAATGTTTGGGACACAGCAATGTCATGTAAATGAAAGTAGTCATGTTTAGTATTTTGTTGCATATCCTTTGCATGCAATGACTGCTTGAAGTCTGCGATTCATGGACATCACCAGTTGCTGGGGGTCTTCAATGGTGATGCTCTGCCAGGCCTGAATTGCAGCCATCTTTAGCTTTGGGGGCTAGTCCCCTTCAGTTTTCTCTTCGGGTGATTGACTTGGCCACTCAAGAATTGACCATTTTGTAGCTTTGAAAAACTCCTTTGTTGCTTTAGCAGTATGTTTGGCATCATTGTCTTGCTGTAGAATGAACCGCTGGCCAATGAGTTTTGAGGCATTTGTTTGAATTTGAGCAGATAAGATGTGTCTATACCCTTCAGAATTCATTATGCTACTACCATCAGCAATTGTATCATCAATGACGATAAGTGAGCCAGTACCTTCAGCAGCCATACATGCCCAGGCCATAACACCCCCACCACTGTGTTTCACAGATGAGGTGGTATGTTTTGGATCTTTGGCAGTTCCTTCTCTCCTCCATACTTTGCTCTTGCCATCACTCCTGATATAAGTTAATCTTCATCTGTCCACAAGACTTTTTTCTAGAACTGTGGTTGCTCTTTTAAGTACTTCTTGGCAAACAGTAACCTGGCCATCCTATTTTTGCGGCTGACCAGAGGTTTGCATCTTGCAGTGTAGCCTCTGTATTTCTGTTCATGAAGTCTTCTGCGGACAGTGGTCATTGACAAATGCACACCTGACTCCTGAAGAGTGTTTCTGATCTGTCGGACAGGTATTTGGGGATTTTTCTTTATTATAGAGAGAATTCTTCTGTCATCAGCTGTGATGGTCTTCCTTGGCCTGCCAGTCCCTTTTGTGATTAGTAAGCTCACCAGTGCTTTCTTTGGCACAACTTTGGTCCTCATGTTGATAAACAGCAATAAAAGTTTCCAAAGGTGATGGAAGGACGAGGTGCTGAGAGCTCTCTTATACCTGCATTAAGGAGGCAATTAAACACACCCGAGCAATTACAAACACCTGTGAAGCCATGTGTCCCAAACATTATGGTTCCCTGAAATGGGGGACTGCGTATAAACACAGCTGTAATTTCTACATGTTGAAACCAAAATGTACTGAATCGGCCTGTAATAAAATCAGACAATGTGCACGTTACCCACGTGTGATTTTTTTTCTATTACAAATCTCAAATTGTGGAGTATAGAGGCACATAAATAAATGATGGGTCTTTGTCCCAAACATTATGGAGGGCACGATAAGAGGTCTTACGATAAAACCTACAAGATTATATCCAACCAGCATTGCCACCTTTAAAATAGGACAAATAAACTTAGCACTGAACTCTAAGGGATGTGGTTGAAGAAAACCTTCAATTGGGAGAGAAAGTCATGCTCAGAACAAGACAGGCAGTACACAATATGGTTACCGCATATAGGGGAAAGGAATGTGTAAAAAGAGAAGATGAGGTCTGCTGAATGAACCATCTTAACTGGCTTTCATGGTCCTGTACAATATCATTATCAACTGTTGTTCTCTGTGATGTAGGAGACAATACTTAATCATGTGTCGGTTGATGTATCAATGTTAAATTCTTCCCTTATTTTCTTCCTTCCTGTTTCTGAAACCTCCACCAGCACTCCAAGATCTCCATGCAATTCTAGCCTCTGACACATTCTCAATGTTCTTACCTCCAGCACAGACAGCAAAGCCTTCTGTTACCCAAATGCTAAGTCCTGGATCTTTTCCACAAACCGCATTCACCTCCAGAACATGACTTCTGAAAACATACAACTTTGATCAATTTTATGTACCTGAACAAATATCTCCTTATGTAGCTTGGCATCAATTTGTTGTCCGACACTACTCCATAACTGCCTTAAGATATTGTCACTACCTTGAGGATGCTATATAAATGCCATTTGCTACTGAAAAGAGATCATGGCCAACCACATTTGACAGATATAAGAAAAGTAAGACATTAACTTTCTAAAACCGAATAAACCAGCTTCGAGAGTGGGATGGAACGTATTTCTCTGACAAAGTATGAATTAGATGAGTACAAGGTCAAGCTGAAAGGGAGATTAAAAAATCCCAGGGAATATTAATTCAGATTGTGTTATGATGAGCGTAGATTTATGTAAAACAAATAGTCCCCATACTTGGGAAAACTGTACAGTACACCTGTTTTTTTTAGAAACAAGGAACTGCAGGTGCTGGTTTGCAAAGAAGGAGACAAAGTGCTGGAGTAACTCAGTAGGTTAGCGAGATCGACTGAGTTACACCAGCACATTGGATCTTTGTACGTTTTGTTGGGGTTGGGCCTTTGCTAGTGCATCTGCATCTGTGACAAGCATGTGCTTGTTCCTGTTTGTTTATATTATGCTAGCTTGCGTGTGCATGCATGCAAAGCTTGCGGTTTTTGGTGTGTCTGTGAATGTATTCACATTACCTGTCGAAGTCCATGGTGTGCATTGGTTGTGTGCATGCCTGTAGAGTGCCATGGCCGTCTGCTCTAAAAATGCATGAATGTGATGTATGTTTCCAAAGTTTGCATGTGGACTGATGTACTTGTATGATATATGTATCCCAGTACGCACATCTGCTTTCCTGCTTAAGAATGAAATGTAAAATTCCGTGTGGAAATCGGCAACAAGGGTGAAAAGTGCTGGAAAGGACACGAGGCAAATTAAAATTAATAATTAGAGGCATCAAGCCTGAATATTGAACATGGGAGCTGTGGGAACCTGTAAGTAGTTCCAGTTTTGAGATCATTTGAACATGAGTCAGTGTAGAAGATGTAATGTTACAGAAAGGTAAATAGTTAGGGCACTCAATAATATAATAGCTGCAATTGAGCAGACATCTGGCTTTCAATGTGTTCTTAATGATAACTATCAGTCCATTCAATGTAAATGCTATTTAAAGGTTCACAAATATAAAGGTCACATCTGCCATTTCAAGTTACTGCAGTGTTTGCTGCATATTAGAACATTGCATGACAACTTTTCACTGTTAGGGAATGAATGACTAAAAATAGGGGGCAGGGGCATGCATAGGGATTGAAATTGGCCAATTTTAGACGAGGTCACACATATGCCTTTAATGTAATGACTCCATAAGCATTGTGCCTCTCCTCATCCACATCCCTCATCTGCTTCCACATATCCCTACGGTTTTATTCAATGAGGAGATAAGGGCAGTTTACATATAGAATAACTAAAGTCTGCCAGTGGGATACAGGTTGCAATCTGCTTTATACCTATTAGACACAAAATGCTGGAGTATCTCAGCGGGCCAGGCAACATCTCTGGAAATGCTGCATGTCCCGCTGAGTTACTCCAGCAATTTTGTGTCTATCTTTGGTTTAAACCAGCATCTTCAGTTCCTTCCTATACATTATACCTCCAACAGATGTCCGAGCAAGCGAAGGCTTATAACATTGAAGTAATTGAGTGGTAGGTACTTGAGAGTGAGTTTATTTGAGTGTAAGAGTGGTTTATATATATTTAATACTGGTTTTCTTGAGATGAAGAATGAATCAACCATATGCAAACTTATGAAGAATATAGGAAAAAGCTCTTTGTTCCTTCCAAGCTGAGCTACACAAATTAAAAGTCTGGTACATCATGGTATCCTCTTGCATTCTAGCCACATAATTGCCTGGCAAAGTTTAAAAAAAAATCATAATGAAGGGAAAATTAGAAATACTTTTTTTGGTTACCCTAAAACAATGGAATTAATCCAAGATCTGATGAAGGGTCTTGACCCGAAACATCACCTAATCCTTTTCTCCAGAGATGCTGTCTGACCCGCTGAGTTACTCCAGCAATTTGTGTCTATCTTCGAATTAATCCTTCGGGTTCCTTTTGAGCTTGACTATCGAGCTCTTCCTTCTGGTTTCAGGAGACCTCCTTTCTAGCCCGAAGCAGGTCAGATTCCTGCAGGAAGGAATTTAATGAATCGAAGTTCACCACATGAGATGGCAAACGATGTCAGGCATCCATCAATCCTTTGCAGAACCAGACTCCAACAGCTAAGCAACGTCAAGCTACACATTGCTTGAGTTTGAGAACCCATGGTCCTCACTAAACTGTCCAATTAGAAAGTGTGTCAGAATGAGTATAATTTAATTGTTTTGTAAAACTAATGATGAACTTACTTTTAAATCTACTGCTCAACATGAATTTGCAGGAAGAAGAGCCTGATATCCTTCAGTGAAGGCCATGGACATTAATTATTGGGTTGAGGTCTTCAGTCACAGTGGTCAGTATGTCACGCAGTGTATCTACAACGTGGTATGATTTGAATTCTGAATACCATTTTAGAAAAGTCATTCCCTGGATGTTGGCAGTGCTGCACCTAAGGCTGACAAATATTGTTCACCCTGTGGTGGCAAGGCCCCTCCTTAAACAGTGTAGTCTGTATGATGAAGAGACTCCTCCGCTATTGATAGGGAGGAACTAAGATTCTGCCTGGGAACAATGTTTGTTCAAGTCTGGTTGGTGTGTGACAGAGGGAATCATGAAGGTTTTGTGAAGGCACCATATCTCCTGCTCTTTGTTAATAATTATATATAATATTTATCATTATATCCTTTATTTTGCTCTTGGATGTTGGATTGTATGAAAGCCATGTATGAAATGTAATTCAATATTTCAATTAAGTTGAATATATCCTCTCTGTGGATGCAGAGGTGTTAAGATCAGTGCAAGGAGCGACAGTAAATGGCAAGCTTAAGATGACATGCACCTTTGACAAACTCAGGAACTTCCAGAGCACCTTACAGTCAAAGCAGGACAGGCCAGGCAGGAGACATGAAGTCATGGCAGGAAACCCGTGGAAACTTTTCCAGTCAACATTGGCAACTTGACCTTATGGCAATTAAACTTGAGTCAGATGGAAGCTCTGAAACTTTTCTCATGTTATTTTTTGTGCACAGTCTCGCCACCTTCTCAACCTCCTGCTGCCTCCCACCTCTTCTGCTATCTCCTTTCAGCTTTGTGTTGTGCAACAAAGGCGTGCTCTCAGTCATCAAGCTCACTGCTGCTCAGCCCCTGGGCTATTTGGGTTCAAAAGGACAACAGGGCCAGGATTTGAACTCACTCACTCCCTAACCAGAGTTGCCAACTCTGGTTGCATGAGTTCCTAATCACTGGCTTCATTTATATGAGAAAGATATATCTTTTTGTTTCAAATGCTTTTGTGATACTTGCCCTGGCAGTCGAGTTCCAGAGACAAACTTGAATTCCTGGAGACTTTAAGACAATGCTGGAAATTTGATCCTTATCAAAAACAAAAGGTCGGTTTAATAATTTAAAGGGGAGCGTGCTTTTGCTGAGAGAAAAGTTTCTAGATTAGATGTATTTTGACGGCAAGTTGCTCTTGCCTCCTTTTATTTGTCAGGCCCCGTGGTTCCGTAATGCAACTTAATAAGACACATGTGCAGGAAGGAACTGCAGATGCTGGTTTAAACCGAAGATAGACACAAAATGCTGGAGTAACTCAGCGGGACAAGCAGCATCCCTGGAGCATCAGAAGCAGGCTCTCGACACGCTAAACATCACCCATTCCTTCTCTCCAAAGATGCTGCCTGTCCCACTGAGTCACTCCAGCATTTTGGGTCTTATCGTTAATAAGACACCTCCTGTGTGCAGTACAACCACAATTTAAATATTCCTGGTTGTCACTATAATATTTATTCAGCTCCACTCTCATATTCACATTACTCTCAAATGCACACTTGATTTTCTGTTCATTTGTGACTCCAACTGCCTAAGTACCAAATTCGGAATCTTCACATCTTTCCATCTCCCTTGATTCTTGGAGAAACTCCTGGAGTCCCCCTCCTTGACCAAGCCCTTGTTCACCTGTTGTAGAACCATGGAAAATCAAAGGATGTTTCAGGAGGGAAGATGAGGTTGGCGGTCATTGTGACTGTGACAGTATTTTGGAAAAGCTTTGCAATGTCCCATAACTCTTAAGATTATTTATTTTCAAATGTATTTCCAATGGAAACTGATCGATATATTGGATTAGACCATTCGCTCAGGTGATGTGTTGCAAAATGGAATCACTCTTTGTACCCTTTGGAGGAAAGAATTTTTCACTCTGTCAAAAGCAGTCGCAATGTTAAACACATCTGACATGACTGTGTGATGTTTCTTTACACGACTCCTGTGAAGTGCCTTAGGTTGTTATGCTGAGGTAGAGACACAACATAAAAACAGGAGCTTCGAAAATAGATCGTGTCGCTTCCATTTTTTAGGCACTAAATGTGCGAAAATTTAGATTTTACCTGATTGCACCCAATCTATGTTGAAGTGAAATAATAATGCCAATCTCAAAATTGCATCAAGCTCTTCCGCGAGCCATACGCATTGGCAGGCCGGACCTTATCCTGGCATCAAATGCACACCTAACAATGTCATTGTGTACACAGCACCCATTTCCACCCACACCAACGTAAACTGAAGCTCAAAGGTACAAGCTCTGACCCTGGTGGAGAACTCAGCTGAAGTAGAAGTGCACCAGGCAACAAACAATCTGCTGTGGAGGAACTCACGAGTCGAGCAGCTGGACTGATGAAGGGCCCCGACCCAAAAGGTCCATTTCCCTCCACAGATGCTGCTTGAACCGTGAGTTCTTTCAGATGATTGTGTGTTACTCTAAATTTGGTGTCTCTAGTTTTATATTCATTTTGCTTTTTAAAGGGACGCTCTTTTAACAACTGGAGGCGGGGCAGTGGTACAGTTGCTGCCTCACACCGCCAGAGACCCGGGTTCGATCCTGACCCCGGGTGCTCTCTGTATGGAGTTTGCACGTTCTCCCCGTGACCGTGTGGGTTTACTCCGGGTGCTCCGGTATTCCCTCAAACCTTCGCACAATCAGTGCCAAACAAAAATAGAAGCTACACGATCCATTTTCTCCCAAAGACGTGCAGGTTTTTAGGTTAATTGGGTTCTGTAAATTGTCCCTAGTGTGTAGGATACAACTGGTGTATGGGTGATCGCTGGTTGGCGTGGACTCGGCAGGCTGAAGGGCCTGTTTCCACTCTGTATCTCTAAACTAATAACTAAACCTGTCTGGGCAGACTCAGAAGTGACTGCAGGCTGCTCAGGTGCTACCATAAATACACAGACTGTGCTTAAAATAACAGGGAGTTTTTTTTATCCTGCATTTATTAGCTGAAGTGCTCATTCCACATGTGACATGACTGCCAACACTCCATTACTGGAGAGGTTGTTATGGCTAAAGCTGTCCAGTTGGAATGGGTCAGGGGCCTGGGGCAGGAAGCAAAGACATGCCATTTAGTGAAGAATCTTCTCTTAAAGAGTCTTCAGAGACACCACATCATCAGTAAACCTCGGACGAACAGTGCATTCGCATGCTCAGGTTCTCCAGAACTGTAATCACTGAGAAATGTGACATTTTCTGGGCCTTTCTCACATTTATGTACCGTTCTCTCTATGAAGGTTAAAATCACATTGAAGATCAAAAAGCCCCCGTTCCACAGCAACTTTTCAAATGTCTACAACAGAAATCAGCCATGTCTTGTTCACTGCTGCATGAGAGAAATCGCCTACACATTATATTTCACAAAAAGTAATTTCATTTAACTTTAGTGAGGAGCAAATAAGTCCGGGCCAGCATTAGTTGTTTCCCACCAGTGATGGTAACTATTTGATGCACTCGTGGAATAATGGGGCTTCCATCATGAATCCAGATCTTTACATCAATAAAAAAATCACTTCCTTAATGAGAAGATTGTTTTGGATCGCAAGAAGATTTTTCCAAAGATGCATGATTTGTTTCCAAAAGCATGGTTCTTTCATGTTGGGACAGTCGGCATTGAATGTTTTCACCAGCCAGCATTGCGCTTGGGGTCAGTCACCTATTCCTTTTCTCCAGTGTTGCTGCTGACACGCTGAGTTACTCCAGCATGTTTGTGTCTATCTTCGGTTTAAACCAGCATCTGCACTTCCTTCCGACGCATTTTACCTGCTCCACTGTGATATCTCCTCAAGGTATGCCTACTTTGAAGAAGTTCTACCTCCTCTCTCTACGATGAGAGTTCTGCAGCATCCTCTCTCGCTGCTCCCCCACTGCGATTCTAGATTCATTTGGGTGTCTTGTTGCTCGTTATTGGTATGACTGTATGGCAATCTGAATTTCACTGTGCCTTAATTGGTGCATGTGACAACAAACTGACCTTGAAGAAGGGTCTCGACCCGAAACGTCACCTATTCCTTTTCTCCAGAGATGCTGTCTGACCCGCTGAGTTACTCCAGCATTTTTGTCTATCATTGCTCTCGGGGACACAGGGTCACTGATATTTCCCTGGCTGCTCACACTAGTTCACTTTCCAGCACAGCAATTGACCACAAACAACACAAGGGACACACAAGTTCCGGCAAAGCCGTGGAAAACATGACGGTCTCCTCAAGAAAAACTCAACTGAGAAAGCCGCGTAATGCTGTAACGTAACCATGCAGATGGGGAGGCGCTGTTTCTTATTGCCGCATGCTCTACAACCTATTAGTCTTCAGAAGGTACACAAAAATGCTGGAGAAACTCAGCGGGTGCAGCAGCATCTATGGAGCGAAGGAAATAGGTAACGTTTCGGGCCGAAACCCTTCTTCAGACTGATAGGGGGTGGGGAGAAGAAAGGAAAAAAGGACAAAGGCGGAGGAGGAGCCCGAGGGCTGGGGGAGGGGGAGGAGACAACCAGATGGCTTAGCTGGTGTCTGAGACAAAGCAACAAAGAGATCCAGAGCTTTGTGGTGGGGTCCATGTGGTAGACCCAGAAGAACTATGGGAAGAAGAGGAGCAGGAGGAGGAAGAAGACTACCAGGTCCACGTCATTGCAAAGCATTAACAGCCGCATCTTGCAGCTGAGCAGAAGAAGAAAGCATTGGTTGTGTGAGCTGTAACAGAATTTCATCAGAAAGAGAGGAATCTACAAAGATGTTACTTCCAAGAAGCCTGCAAAACTAAAATACACTAAACTAAAATCAGAATCCCAATGCAGGTCAATTGATATTCTCTGCACCGTTTAAGAAAGAGCTGCAGATGCTGGAAAAAATCGAAGGTAGACAAAAATGCTGGGGAAATGCCTTCGCTCCATAGATGCTGCCTCACCCGCTGAGTTTCTCCAGCATTTTTATCTACCTTCTCTACACTTCAATCATTATCTGCTTCATAATCCACCAATAATTAGGCTGGGGCCAAGATGACACATCCGAATCCCTCAGGCCATGCTTTACAGCTTTAATAATTATGAATGAACAAATTCTTGCTCCAATGACTTAAAGGCTGTCTACAACATTTCTGCATTTCTCGATGAGCGGCATCTCACTGAAAGAACAAGGACACCCATATGACAACAGTGGTGTACAGATTACCGTGACTTATCTCCCACGGAAATAACATCTCTCTTTATGTAGCTCTGCCACGTGGAGATGGTGAAGATTATTGTAGCCGGCGGTCATGGTGAGCTTGGCATGTCTACTGTCCACTCTGCCAAATCCAGTGTATAAAACATTTCTCTGAGCACATTCCTTAATGACCGAGACTTGCATGTCCCTTTTATTAAATGTGAAACACGCCCGCTCCCCTGCACCCCTCTCCTCCCCCCATCTTCTCCATGGCAGCCAACATTTGTGGTGTTGCTTTCTGAATATCATAGCACCAAGTGTCAGGAGAAGTACAATATTAAGCGAATGAGGTACCTTCAGAAACTGCAGGTCTCGACCTGAAATGTCACCTATTCCTTTTCTTCAGAGGTGCTACCTGATCCGCTGAGTTACTCCAGCAGTTCGTGTCTATATGGTCTCATTCCAGTGTTTGCTTCTCGTGTCTTCATATGTCTATTTGACCATTTTTTTCATTTCCGCAGGGGTCCCAATTTGACATTATTACTAATGATTTTGCGTCTTAAAAAAACACGGAAAATCAAATTTTTGGTAAAGTTGATGTTGAGAGATGAGCAGAACATCATTTATTTGGGAGTCATCGTGGTTGTCATTCGCGACAGTCCCTGTAGGGGGTGCAACCTCTGTGATGAACAAAAGGTTCTCCACTTGAACCTCTGTGCCTTCACCTGAACTCCCACCCGCACAGCCTCAAGGCCTGTCCGGCCAGCTCACTGGAATATCAGGTCTCCACGATTGAATCAAACACGCTGACCTGTCCTATTTCTTTAATTAGAGGAATAGTTCATCCTTGAAGGGTGGTTGGATTCCTAACAAAATTCCAGTGCTTCCATCCCACCCTGCTGAGTCTCCCTGTGGCTAAGACTTGTGTTTTCACTTTGTGAGCCTCGTGCATAATACATCAGACTGTTCCATCTGTGTGCAATTATCCCAGTAAACACGAGAGAAATGGGCCAGAAAAATAAAGCTCCTCCAGGTCATGAATAGCTCAATGCTCCTCAACACTGATGCCTAGAAAAGATGATTTGATTAAATCGAGAATAGTTATGAACTGCATTTGTTTGAAATTATATCCAGCGACTTTAAGGTTATTGGGAGAAAAAAAAGATAGGAGGGCAGATGAGGAGAATTCTTCTGTGCAAGTTGTTATGAAATAGAATATATCCTAAAGGGCGGTGAAAGCAAATTCAATAGTAACTTTTAAAAGCAAAGTGGAAAGTATCGACCAATTTGCAGAGGGCCAGAGCAAAGATGGCCTCTTTCAGTGGTGTTTCATTTATTAATAAAGCGTTGAATATGCTGTTATCCTAAGGATGAACTTCTTTTGATACCAATGATGAAAATGCTTTCAATTTTATAACGATCTTTGTGCCTGTGGTATGTTCCAATGTACTTGACAGCCAATGAAGTATTTTCTGAAAAGTGGTCAGTGTTGTAATGTTAGAATTCAAGGTGACCACATTGTGCTCAGCAAGCTCTCACAATGTGACAGATCTCAAGTAAACTGTTGCAATGCTGTTGGTTGTAGGATAATTAGTTACGCAGGGTTCCTTGGCAAACTAACTCATTGCATTCCTGCAATTATCTCCATAACAATGAACCAACATTTAACACACCTGTAATCAAAGTTGAGATTCTCAAGGCAGGACTCACCTGGTAAATTGACCTGTCAAGGTATGGAAGGGGGGGGGGGGGGTGGAGGGCGGGCTGGTTAATAGTTACTTCTCTTAATTGTACATGAACTAAATTCCATGCAGGGATTGAGTCTCGCATTACTATGAGTTAGCATGGCACAGCTATGACAGATTTAGCTCCCAAGTTCCGTTTTTTTAATCCTTTCGTCATATTTTCTGTTTTTTTCTCTTTCCAAGATGTTCATTGTATTCCGATCCAAAGGAACATCTCGCACTCACCTTAGTTTAGTTTAGAGATACAGTGTGGAAATAGGTCCTTCAGCCCATCATGTCCAAGCTGACCATAGATCATCCATACACTAGTTCTATGCTAACCCATCCTACACACTAGGGGCAATTTACAGAAGCCCATCAACCTACAAACCTGCACTTCTTTGGAGTGTGGAAGGAAACCGGAGCACCCGGAGAAAACCCACGCGGTCGTGGAGAGAACATACAAACACAGACAGCATCTGTGGCAGCAACTCTACCGCTAAGCCACTATGCCACCTCTTGCACAAGCTCGCACATTCCACTGGGATAGACATCAGGTACTGAAATCCTGACTGACTTTTATTTCCCTCCTCCCTGGTGCAAAGATGTTGAATGCTTAGCAGTTGAACCCAACTGAAATACACAGCTAATTCAACATAGGCTGAGTATCAGTCAATGGATATTCCTAAACCAGGCAGCTTGGTTACTTTTCTTTAGCGTCCCGGGTAACCACAGCTCTACAGAATCATAGAGTAATACGGTGCAAGGAGCCATTTGGCCCACAATGTTTCTCTGGATATCCTATCATACATTCCCTTGAAAGGCCTACTGAATCTACTGTAACCTTGTGGGTGGTGTATTCTAGATCAAAGCATCTCTCTACTTTAAAAAAAATCCTTCCTACTTCTTCACTTGATTCTTTGGCAACATGTATGAAGGTGAAGTACACAAGCTAACTCAATTAGGCCTGTTCACCTCAACTTATCACAGAGTGAAGAAAACCCTTCAGATGTGTTCAATGGATTTCACATTAAGAAATTGTCATTTGATCGGATGTGGGACATAGTCTGGTCCATCATCAACAAAAAAGTTTAAGAGAGAGAGAGAGAGAACGCGAGAGAGAAAGAGAGAGAGAGAGAGAGAGAGAGAGAGAGAGAGAGAGAGAGAGAGAGAGAGAGAGAGAGAGAGAGAGAGAGAATGAGAATGAGAATGAGAACAGAAAGAGAGAGAGATTACAGAAAAGACATGCAAGAGTGAGGGGAATTCTGAAGGACGTTTGTGGGTCCAACAAGCCACTTTTCAAACCACCACAATCCTTCATTTCTGAGAAAGGTGTCTGAAACATCCTAGTCACTCCTCAAATACATAAATAAAGACCTGCAAACCAATTCTGTGAAAATATACGGTAGACAAAAATGCTGGAGAAACTCAGCGGGTGAGGCAGCATCTATGGAGCGAAGGAAATAGGCAACATTTCAGGCCGAAACGCTTCTTTCTGTGAAAATATACTGTGGTCGAATAACTGGGGAGAGTTTGATATTTCTGTATTCCTACAGAAATTGAAAGCAAGTTATTATACATCTGTATATATTTTACTAAATGGTGGAACATTGGCATTTAGCAAGAGGAAACACTTAAATATATGTTGGCCATTGAGAGAATTTTGATATCCTGGAGGGATTCCTGTGATGTTGACAGCGGGTAATACACTCTTCAACTCGCACCGCAAGCCCTCGATTCAATTCCAAAAAAACTTGGTTTTAGTCAGCAAGAAGCAAATGCCCAAAGTTCCCAAAAAAACACCTGATCTTTGGCTGTGTGGTTGGAGGCTTGCTGAATGAAAGGTTGCTGAGGTAACTGGGTTTGTGTATCATTTCCGAAGGAATATTATTTTTAAATATGGTTGAGATCTCTTAGCCAAGAAAATATGAATAATTGACTATTTCCCAGTGCAAAGGGAGGTTTATGTATATACAAGAAAAGCAATGAAACAAGTTCTTGCTGTGCAGCATGCTGAGGGCTCTGTGACATTTCTATGATCTGCTCTCTGTATAAACTCCATATCAAACATCACTTGATATACCTAGTCTTTAGTTGTTCTAATCATCAGAGCACATACCAAACCTCTATAATGTCTGGGTGTCCCGGAATAAATTTTTGGACTGTTTTCATGACTGTATTGGAGAAGGGGAATGGACCAGAGCTGTCTCACTAACTGTCCAGGTTTTATTTTCCTGAATTGGTTACAGTCAGCTTCTAATAGCTGTGGGAAAAAATATTCCTGCAGGTGGGAGTGAAGGGATAGCAAGATAAGAAGTCAGACGATAAGGTCTGTAGGATTACAGCACCGCAGCATAGTCAATGTTGTATTTGATTCAGCTGGTGTTCCCATACACTCACATGACTCAGGCACCAACTGTATAACTTGACCAAAGTAGGATGAATCCAGGATTAATTCCAGAGTTTGTTGACCACACCTGAAGTGATGGTGATGGTCATTATTGGTCTCTTTGGTCCAAGGGCCAGTTAGCACACCTCTCAGCCAGCTTGCTGGTTCCGTCAGAAGTTTCATTGCTCTAGTGATCCACTGAGAATAAAATCAAGCACTGAAACTGGGTCAGGAATGTCAATAAAGTCTGATCTGGGCATGGTAGAGACCATACTGGAGTTACTAATTCGGCACGATATCCAGTTTCAAAAGCACCACTTGTTATTTCCAAAATGCTATGAAGAATTTTTTTTGACTGCCAATTCTCTGAGATTGTCCTGGAATCTCCACAAGTTAAAGACTAATCTCTACTCTTGTGCCTGGGGGCCACCCTGGAGTAAAATTACTTGAGTATTAAATAATATTATAGTTTCCAAAGGCAGTTTCACTGACAGTCACGTATCATCCAGTTGTGACAATGGATGAGTTGACCATCCAGTGGTTGGAGTGGACGGGTGGGGTGGCTTGGAGGCAGAAGGTGACTGAAACACTCGGAATACCCCATCCAAATATGTCAGCCCTGAGTTACACACACCACTCCGTTGGTAGACCTAGCGTTTGGAATGCGTTCTTGTTAGCTAAAACTCACTGATGTCAATGCCTTGATTATTTTTCTTTTCTTGTTAGAATGCACAACGAAATGGAGTTTTCTCAGAAAATCCAGATGAAAATCAAAATCCGCTGAGAATACAGAAGATCATTGATGACAGAAGAATCTTCTGCGGCAGGATGATTGGCATTGTGAGTCAACTGTTTTCTTATTATTAATTGGTGATTTTGCTCCCCCTGAGCAGTGATATCGATGTGCGATTCTCATTCTTTAGGCTTTGGGTTAAAAAAGAGAGAAGTGTTGTGATATGCAGCTTTCTGCCTAAAACAGAGGTGGAAGCAGATTCAGGAGCAACTTCAAAGAGGATTTGCATACAAACTTGAAAAGGAGAAATGTTGAGAGCTATGGAAACAAGCAAAGAAGAGTGCCTATTTGAAGCACACTTTGAAATGACTAGCAGAGGCACTCTCAGTCCCCCTCAGCATGGCAAGGTCTTCTGCTTCAATGAAGACTATGCCAAACTTGATAGAAATAAACTGATGACATTTTCCAGAATGCAAATTAAGCATCTTATTGCTTTGTGGAGCATGTATGTTATAAACATATCCTTTAATAAACAAATGCTTGCATTTACATAGATACATAGAAAATAGGTGCAGGAGTAGGCCATTCGGCCCTTCGAGCCTGCACCGCCATTCGATATGATCATGGCTGATAATCCAACTCAGTATCCCGTACCTACCTTCTCTCCATACCCCCTGATCCATTTAGCCACAAGGGCCACATCTAACCCTCTTAAATATAGCATTTATATAGCCTCCACAGGATGCCCAAAAGTGCTGTACTGTAAAAACAATTCTTCTTGAAATGTTGATATTGCTCCAATAATGGAAGACCAAGAGCTCATTTTGCACAAAACAGGCCTTCAAAACCGCAGTCCCTTTGAGTGATTGTGGGTGAAATATGAACACCCAAGGGACCACACCATTGCTTCGCTATACCAGAGGTACTGGGGATCTTTTATATCTGTCTGACAGTTTAATGTGTCATCTAAAAGATGACATCTCCAACAAAGGAGCATTCTCAGCTTTGCTTTTAGAGCACCGACCAGAATTCGGGTCGAGACCCTTCTTCAGACTTGCCCCTCAGGACTCTTTTAAACCTCATATCTTAAAACTATGCCCACTAGTATTATACTGCCTTAAGGTGAAAAAAAGGCTGTGACCTTTTCTACATGCCTGTCCTGATTTTATATACCTCTATAAAGTGAACCCCTCTCTCTGCCTGCTTTGTTCCAGGGAAAAAAGATCTAGCCTATCCAGCCTAAGTCAAAGCCTCCTTGTGAAAGTTTTCTGCCCTCTTTCGATCTTAATGACATCCTTCCTATGCTGGTAGCCAGCACTGCACAGAAGGCTCCAGTCTGGTCTCACCAGTGAATTGTACAGTTGTAACATGATGTCCCAACCTCTGTACTCAATGGGAACATAAGGAACTGCAGATGCTGAATACTTGAGCAAAGCATAAAGTGCTGGAGGAACTCAGGTAGTCAGGCAGCATCTGTGGAGGGAATGGGCAGGAGATGTTTTGGGTCGGAACTCTTCTTCAGCCTGGTCTAATGATGAATCCCGACCCTAAACGTCACCTGAAATGATGATGACACTTTATCACATGTACCTGGGTACAATGAAATTCTTTGTTTTTGCATACAAAGTACACAAAAGAGTTGTAACAAAGGTGCCGATAAAATTACATAAAGTACTCAACTCTGTAGGGTTTTCTTCTGAGAAGTTAATAAGGTAGAGAAT
>CM075988.1:24996436-25083936 GCA_038087875.1 Malacoraja senta
TCCGTCTCGACCCAAAACGTCACCCATTCCTTCTCGCCAGAGATGCTGCCTGTCCCGCTGAGTTACTCCAGCATTTTGTGTCTATCTTGCTGCGAAGTAATTTGGAAATAGAATATTTGTCTCCGTTTCCTGCCGGCGTCCAGACTCACTCCGGGAATGTGGCACCAAGTGGAGGGGATAGGACAGCACCTTGACGTAAAGAACGGCCTCACTTGTAATGGTAGACACTGAGACTTCACCCTCTTCTCATCCAGTGTCACACATGTGCCCCCAGCAGGATTGACTGGAGAGTGTAGGAAGGAACTGCAGGTGCTGGTTTATACCGAAGATACACACAAAATGCTGGAGTAACTCAGCGGGACGTCACCCATTCCTTCTCTCCAGAGATGCTGCCTGTCCCATTGAGTTACTGCAGCATTTTGAGTATCTTGACTGAAGAGTGTGTAGGTTTCTTTGGTGTTGCTGGCAAGCACTATGTTAGACTAAACCTAGCTGTTATTCTTCAACTAAACAGCAGTGCCTGATATGGCAGTGCTTCAAGGTCATAGCACATAGTACTCTAACTCTAATAAGCACATTTGTACTTAGTGGACTGTATTTGAAAAGTGATAACCATATACTATTCATCCACTATCTGCAATCTGCAAAATATACCATCAGATCACTATTTACTAATATTAAATGATACAATAATTAATTGTCTACAAAGAAAAATATATAATAACCTAATACTAATTTACTCAGCCTGTTGGTCTTCTCACCTTAACCACAAGCAGTACTTAACATTTCTGTGGTTGGTGCCATTACAAATTTACTTCCATGCCTTTGAGCCACTAAACTGTGTGCCGTACACAATCTAAATAAACATCAATCTGATAACTCTCATCAATAATTACAACAAATACATATTATTGATTCAGGAATCTAATGATGATGTCCCCCCTATATTTTAAAAAAAAATGTTTTTTTTTTTGTTGCTTCCATGCTGTCTTCCTATAATTTGCTTATTTTCTTTCAATGCCCATATTATGTTTCTAACTTTTTCTTCTTTCATTTAATATTTCTAATTGTTTCTTTCATATGTTTCGAGTTTAGTTTAGCGTTTAGAGATACAGTATTGAACCAGGCCCTTTGGCCCACCCAGTCCATGCTGACCATCGATCACCTGTACACTGGTTCTATCCTACACACAAGGGGCAATTTACCAAAGCCAATTAACCCACAAATCTGAACCTTTTTGGAATGTGGGAGGAAATCGGAGCACCCGGAGAAAACCCATGCCGTTACGGGGAGAACGTACAAACTCCATACAGACAGCACCCGTAGTCAGATCTAACCTGGGTCCCTGGTGCTGTGAGGCAGCAACTCTACCACAGAGCTATCACTGTCTTTCTCTTCATTATTAGTCTAGATGTTCACCTCAACAAATAGTTCTACACATTCCACAGATAGGCTGAAGTGACTGATAGTCACATTTCCCACCATTCTGACAATGCCTGTTCTTACATAGAGAACCCAGTCTTCTACATTCACACCTTGGATATCCATCTCCTATCATTCTCACAAGCAACATCATCCCACATTTCTAATCAATGTTTCATCCATGGCTCAAGTCCCCAGACGAGAGGAATTAACAGCAGAGTCTTGAAGGACACAAAGTGCAAGAGTAACTCAGCAGGTCAGGCGGCATCGCTGGAGAAGATGGGTAGGTGATGTTTTGGGTCGAGTCCCCTCTTCAGACCCTTTAATGAAGGCAGCCATTCTTAAACTAAATAGTAGTCTGGTTCAGCATGCCAGCTTATACCATCCGGTGTATTCAGTTCTTGAAGGTCTTCTCATGCTCACAATGTTCTTAAATAAGGACTTGTATTTCTGTATTGGCTTTCTAACCTTGACATTACAAAAAAAAACTTACATCCAAACAGTTCCATCCAACCACTGTTCTGATATAATAACTCTGTTAACCAGTTTGTACACACCAGGTTCCCTCACACAGTACTGAGATGGATAACCAAACAATCTGTGTCCAATATTAATGCTGGAGAGAAGCACAATGACCAGGAGGTGTGAAGTATCTTTACCAACCACCTGAGGGCAGATGGAAGTCTTGGTTTAGGTTTCATCTGTAAGATCGCAGCTGTGACATTGCAGCACTGAGTGTGTGGTGAGTGTATCACCCATGATTCTGTACTCACACTAGGAAAGGATAAGAGCAGGGGAAAGGCTCTTATCCTTCAGACCCGCCCCGCTGTTTCATATGATCATGGCTGATCTATGCTGGCCTCAACTTTCTCCATACTCATGTTTCCCACCATCTATTAAATACTTATCGACCTCCACTTTAAATACTTTGTTAAAGTATTAGGGTTCCAGCTTCCACCACCCACCATGGCAGAGAATCCCAGAGATTCACCACCCTCCGCTGAGGTTTCTACTCTAGTCCGAGGTGTAGGATTGAAGAGGTAAAACGCTGGCCGATGTTTTTTTTGGTGCCAATAACCCAGTAGTCCTGCTGGGTTCGGAATTGTCAGATATCTTAACTCCAATTCCTCAGGCCTCAGCTGTACATTGAAAATCAGGGAAAAAGACCCCAGATGTTGGAAATTTAAATAAAAGCAGAAAATGCTGAAAAATGCCCTGCTGCTTTCTAACCATGTGTGGTTTTACCCACAATTTCTGTTGCCATCTTAGCTGTTTATTGTTTTATTCTATCTGAGCGAATCTGCTGTCAACTTTGAGATATTTCAATATTATAAGCTTGCAGTGATTGACGAAGGGAGAAGTCACACATACCACAACATCACCACAGGAGAAGGAATGTATTTAGAACGTAGCAAGCCTTCCCGGCACAGGCTACATTTTGGCCAAATTTATCCTGAAATGATGGCAATGGCCCTTTAATATACATCCCTTACTCAAGCAAGACAGGAAGTGATTCAGTGCCCAGAAATGATTGAATTCTCCTTAAAGAGGAAAAGGAAGAGGAAGCTGGTGTTAGCAGAACAACTATTTTATAAAAGAAATGTGTTTGTGTAGAAGTGACTCAGACTGGAGTTAATGTCAGCCTCCTACACAGCCATGGGTCATTGCAGCACCTTGCAATTTTTCCTAGATTTGTGTGGTTTTCAAATTTAAGATATGTTTGTTTTCTTTCCAAATATTCCACACCCCCCCCTAAGGCTTTGTGCCTCAAGGGGGTTCTGTTTCTGGAGGCATAGATTGGCAGGACACAGTTACTTATATCACAGATCGTTAGTAGGGCACAGTTCCTCATTACATACACAACTGGACTCGAGTTTCTGAAGCTAGTGTGTGCTGAGTTATAACTCATGATTGCACAGGGTATTAGAGTACAGTACCTAAAGGTACAGTGTGCTGCATTACAGCAATAATAATATTAAACTTTATTTCGGACTCAAGGTCCAGACAAGGGACAACATTACATAAAAATACATTGCATATAAAAACACCATAAAATACATATAAAATATTAGTATATCACTTATAAAAGCATCGTAAAATATATATATATATATATATATATTTAAAAAAAACATTACATGAATTAAAATCCAGAATAAAAAAGAATGATCAATGCCCTACAACGAGACAACGATACCAGTGTCTCCACAACTGGGATTCGTAGCTAAACTTTCAGTACCGTTCAAGTCAAGTCAAGTCAAGTCAAGTCAAGTGAGTTTATTGTCATGTGTCCCTGATAGGACAATGAAATTCTTGCTTTGCTTCAGCACAACAGAACATAGTAGGCATTGACTACAAGGCATTCTATGAATATATACACACATGAATCAATATACTGATAAAGTGCAAATAACAGTTAATTGGCTAATAAAGTTCAGTGTTTTGTCCGAGCCAGGTTTAATTGCCTGATGCCTGTGGGGAAGCAGCTATTCCTGAACCTGGTCGTTGCAGTCTTCGGCTCCTGTACCTTCTACCTGAAGGTAGTAGGGAGATGGGTGTGTGGCCAGGATGGTGTGGGTCCTTGATGATACTGCCAGCCTTTTTGAGGCAGCGACTGTGATAGATCCCCGGTTCCCATCTAGTCTCTGAGTCCGTTTTTGCCTCCTAACAGAATTGTGAAGTACCTTCGGCATGGGCAAGTTGGGTTACAGCGCCTGTTTTTGTTCTGTGTAACACCATGACTCAAAGACTCCTGACTTCTTTAGCAAGGTTAGGGGATGCTATTTAAATCCAAGTTGTTGTTGTAAGATGTACTTCTTTGCATGACTTCCTCTATTTTTTTCAAAGGTTCTGTCATGCAAGTCAGCAGCTGATTCCAGCGTGCAAATTGAAGGCATCACTGGTTCTACTAATTATAAATCAGAGGAAAAATAGAAAGATCAAAATCACCAGAGGACCCTGACTAGATTTTTTCCACGCTTAAACCCGTTTCAACATTAAGTGGCATCATGACTGTTTTGTAGTCTTACTCTCTAATCCCACATTTGCTCCAAATCCTTTAACTTATTTTATTAACAAAAAGTCTGTCAATCTCAAATTTTAACCTGGCAATTAAATGCAATCACTTGTGGAAAAGAGTTCTAAATGTATTCTTCCCACTGCGTTTGGGTGTTTTCTAACCTCTCCCCAAAACCCTAATGCTAATTATTAGCCAATGCTCACCAGGTCCAGATTCCAGAATCAATGGAGCGTTTTCCTCTCGTTCAACTCTATCTGTTGCCATTAATATCAGGACAACCACAATTAAATGACCCTTAACCTAAATTCCAGAGATACAAATTTAATTTGTGTAATGTCCCTTGGCAACTTAACTCTTGGGATCTATTCGAGAAAATACATGGTGCATTCTTAAGGCCAAGGTGCCCAAACTGTTTTTGATACTCCAAGTAGTCAAATTGGGTTTAGTGTGGCTGAAGCATTTCTTCTATTCACGTGTATTCTGGACCTGTTGATATATATCCAGCATATCATTAGTTTTTTGAAATTCCAATGACCATGAGATTTCAAGACCAAAAATGACTTGGTCTCTTTGAACCTCTCCTGCTCCATCATTCAGAAAGGACTCCTTTTCAGATCTAAAGAGGATGATCTCATGTTTGGTTAAATTGAAACCATTTACCACAGTTTTGCCCACTCACTTCCTCCACTGGTCCAAGACTTAATGCCACCCCCCAGCTCTCTGCTAATTTACGTGGTGTGTAGAGGACTTCAGTTTATTGGCTCTGTGATCGTCAACAGTCAGCCATTTTAAAATAGCAAGGCCTTGCGTGGTGACGGGACCTTGTCTGACATTATTGCCTCAATCGGTCAGCCATCAAACAGATGAAAGGAGCTTAGATGACAGGCAAAAACCGCATCCCTGACATTTGGAGACGTTAAAAAATGTTCATAAACTATTAAATAGCTATGAAACGATCAAATCGTTTTCGCACTTTTAAATTCAAATCTTTAAACTACTACTTCAGAAATCTTTTACTTCACAGTAGTAACAACTGGGATTTTTAGACCTGTAGAGGGGAAGTTACAGAGCTCAGCATTCCATATGAAGCATTAAACCTTCTCAAGCTTATGTACACGTTGTATGGCCCTATTTTGAAGAGAGCAGGGAAGATCTTCCTGGTGCCCCGGCCAATATTCATCTCTCAGTGAATATTAATACAATTATGAAGTTGCTGCTTACTGGACTTTGCTGCGTACAGAATGGGCATCGTTTTCCATTTGTTATAACCGTGACAATACTACAATGGTATTTTATTGGTTGTAAAACACTTCAGAGTGCCAGAGTCGGGGAAGTAGTATAAATTTGAATTCTTTCCGTAAACTATTTGGTTAGAAAATGATCCAAGTCCGATAATGCTTTATTGATCTGCTTTCTAGTGTTGCATTGAATAACACTGGAAAAAATTGGTTTGATCCACAGATTATATCTGGTTTAACCAGAGGAAGCTATGCATGCAATTATTTTTCAGTTTCATTCATAGGATAGAACCACTTGATCAAATTGGTCAAATTTCTTATGAGCAACTCTTCTTCAATTTACTCTTATCGTTTATTTTCTAAGTTGTGGTAGAATAGCTATTTCTCTTCTTCGTGCAAGGGGGACTGGGGATTCAAATCCCAGAGGTTTCCGCATTGATTGTGCTGCTGTTAATGTAACAGCTCGTTCAGCTTATTGTTCAGATGGCTCGTGAGTGAAGAGACTGTTTAATGGGTGGTTGGCAGCAGAGATTTTACTCCAATTAAACAGGCTGAGGCAATAGAAAAGAAAGCTAAAGAAATAAATTCTTTAACGCTTGGCTGGAGCTTCAGGAAAAATGATTTGAATGCATTAGTCATCTTGCAACATGAATCCCTTGCAACCAAACCGCTGTGCCCTGTGGCGTTTGTAGGTAAGGAAATGGGAGGTCAGGGTTGCTCTTCAAACCAACAAGCTCAGCTTATCAAACTCAACATTTTTGGAGCTTTTGTATTTCAGCTGGGTTTTTTCCAAACTGAATTAACAAGTCTGTAATTAGCAAATTAAAGCATTGCAGATTTTGTTTGAGTTCCAATAATGGGTGTTCGGGCTGGAGTTTGCGTTTTCTTTGGGCCCTGCGGTCTGCTCCTGATTGAGCAGCCGATGGTGTTCGGGCATTGTGTGCCGGGCAACGGATTCGAGGCGACAATTCCTTTTCACTTGCAAATGCCCCTCGAGCCAGTGGCTTTCTCCATCAGTGTCTTTTTAGATTGTGACCACGAAATGCTGTGCCATACCTTGTAGGTTATAGAGGTTTCCATGCCATAACCCCATAACCTACAAGGTTTTGGACTGAGAACTGGAAAGCGCATCAGTCTCAATAGCCCTTTTGTAGCCAATGTGGATACAAATATCCCTCTGTGCCATAAATTTTTAACATTTCACCACTGAAGATTCCATGACTCTAAACATTAATTACAGGCAAAGGACTAAAACACGTCTGGTGCTCATGCATTGACCTGCACAAGGCTTCAAATTCAATAGAGAAGATCTTGAACCATACAGCGTGGGAATCAACTTAGCAAACTCTGCCTATGCTGGTTGTATATTCTTCTACTGGTTACATTATGTCTGTGACCACTTACTTTTCTGTTGTTGGAAACTGTTTTTTTGTCAAAACCCTTCATAACTTCGATTTCTTAATATCAACTTTTCTTAGGAGAATTTTAGAGAGAGGTTGAGCAGGCGAGGACTTTATTCCTTGGAGCGCAGAAGGATGAAGGGTGATATTATAGAGGTGTACATGGTAATGAGAGGAATAGGTAGGGTAAATGCGCAGAGTCTTTCACCAGAGGGGGAATCGAGAATAGGAGGACATAGGTTTAAGGTGAGGGGGAGATTTAATAGGATCCCGAGGGCCAACTTTTTAACACAAAGGGAGGTAAGTGCATGGAACAAACTGCTGGAGGGGTTAGTTGAGGCAGGTACTATCACAGTGTTTAAGAAAGGTTTAGACAGGTATATTGAATAGGAGAGATTTAGTGGGATATGGGCCAATTGCAGGCAGGTGGGACGGAACAAGTGTAGATGGGACATGTTGGCCTGCGTGGGCAAGTTGGGCTGAAGGGCCTGTTTTCACACTGGATCACTATGAGAATAATTCCTCAATCATCAGCCTATCTGTGTTTCTTAAATCCACCACCCCAGAATTCCCCCTTAACTTTACAGATGCCTTTTCTAGCCCCTTGCACCCCTCCAGACATGTAGTGCCCACAATTGAACACAATGGGACCTAACTAGGGATATTTAAAGATCTGATGTAATAAAGCAATGGAAGATGAGAGGGAAATCATCAAATCTTAGCTTCAGAAAGACAAATAGAGCAAAGGTATTGGAAGATTTCATTTGCTCGAGTAAGGTTGACTCGTTTTCCACAGAATTAGCCACTGCTGACCCTTCACCGACGTAGAGAAAAAGCCACCATTGATGAGTGAGCCTGTAATCTTGTGGCTTTGGAGAAGAACACACAGCAGATTGTTCTAAGCTGAAACCCAACACCAGGAGAATTTGCACTAATACTAGGGAATACAATCAAAGCAAAACATTGAGTGAAACGTTCAAAGATAATTGTACTTCAAATTGACTGCAATTGTTTTTTTCATAATTGTTGTGAAATAAGCTGACCATAGAAACCATTCTTCATTGAGTAAAAATTTATTTTCCAATATTTTGGGCCTGATGACCGAATGATTAATCATATATTTCGTGTGACTCATGCTTTTGCTTTTCCCTTTCTGTTCTTGCTCAACTCTTCCTGCTTCAACATTTTTTCCATCTTTCTCTGTGCCATTAGCTTTAATTTCTTCTTAAAACCAATCCCAGTCAGTGCCATCTCATCCCTCTACCTTCTGGTTGCTGAACAGAAAATGCAGATTTAATTTATTGGTGAAAGAGCCCAAGGAAACGGGTTTATTGTAAGGCTAGTGGAAATGGATGTGACAGAGAGCAAGGGCTGAGGTACCTATTGAATTGTTCGTTCAAAGTGCTACCCTACAGATACCATGCACCAAATCACCTCCATCATTGCTATCTTCACTGATAATATGATTCTTCTTTCCCAACTTTTCTATCCCAATCCAGGAATTCTGTCCCTGATTTGTGTATTGGTCTTTATAACTTATTTTTTTAAATTCTGATTATATGTTTTCTATAAATCTCTGTAAGGTGTCCTTGAGACCTCGGTATAAGGCGCCCATAAATAAAATTCATTATTATTATTATTATTATCTGTACCAATCAGCTGTTTTCCATTCTCACCTCATTCATCCTTTCTTCCCAGAAAGATGTAGCACAGCGGGAAGAATAAAAGCATCCAATAATCTTGTAAATATGAGGAATAATAATGAACTAAGGTGAATGGGTGGTCGATGGTGCCTGTGGATTCAGTGCGTTGAAGGGCCCATTTCCATGCTATATCCTCGAAACTAACCTGAATTAAACCACCATACCACAGGACAAATCTTTGCACAGACACAGATTCTTTGAAATAGTGTACAGGTCATCTCGGGAACTTGTCTGTACGGTCTAGATTCATGTGGAAAACCTTAGCCAAACCCAAACCCAGCATCAGTGGGTAGATTATATACAACAAAGAGACGTTGGAAAGACTTCAAAGCTTATGTTTTGCAAAGTCAGAGTGTTGTAAGTCCTTTATAACCCACAATGTACATTTTGAATTAGATTTATTGTTGTAAAAGAGGAAACGAATCAGACAATTTGCTGCAAGCTCCCAGAAACATAAATGGAGTAATTATCAATGAACTATTTTTTATGATGTTGGTTGGAGAATACATATTGATTAGAACATGAGGAAAAACTCCTTGCAATTTAGAACGAAAAAGAATAGAAGCAGGGGAAGGCCCCTCAAGCCTTTCTAATATTCAATATGACTTTGGCTTATCTGCGATTCTCTTCACATTCCCACTTAATTCGCATTGGTGTCCAAAAAACTATTGTTCCTTGCCTTGAATCTACTCAATGACCAAGCATCCATGGCCCTCTGGAGTACAGCTTTAACACAATTCACCCCAAACAGGTCTCGTACCACAGACATAATGGCTAGACTCTTTACCTTAGACCGAAGCCCAAGGTTCTATAACCTGTGAAGACCATTTGAGGAAGGTTCTTGACCCGAAGCATCACCCATCCCTTCTCTCCAGAGATGCTGCCTGTCCCGCTAAGTTACTTCAGCATTTTGTATCCATCTTCGGTGTAAACCAGCATCTGCAGTTCCTTCCTACTCGAGACAAGGAGAATATTGGACAGTGTGGAAGACTGCAAGTAGTGCAGAAACAATGTTCTTGAAATGAAGCATCTGTAATGAGTGGGAGGGAGGGGAAAGTTTCTGTGATCTAACAACAACCACACATTCCGGTGGTTGGGACTGAATAGGCAAGAGTGTGTGCAGTAAATGTAGGGAGGAGGGAGGAACTGTTAGTGGGGGGGTGTACATGATCTGAAGAGAAATACTGTAAAGAACTAAAACCCTCCTGCCCCTATCAGCAGTGTGGGAAGTAAGAAAATCTAGAAGATAAACAGCCAATTGTTTGAGAAGGATAGTGTGGTGAATGCTTTCCCACTTTGATCTCTATCTTCCGAGATTGGAATTCATGGAAAATTTCCCCCAGACACCAATCTATATACCATGCACTTTTTACATTAGCTTTGTGTAACCCTGAATGCAGTCACTAATCCTGAAGGTGCCACGATTCTGGCTGCTCTTGGTAACAGACAGTTTGTGTCAGCTTTGTATTCCCGTCAATTTTTGCGGACATTAAAGAATAGGCTTGGGTGATGGGGGGTTGGGGGCAAGGAGGGGTTAACCCTCACATTGGATAAACTCTGCTTTCCTTTCTATCTTTCAGTTTATCTCTTCCCCTGTCGTGCCTGCAGCTGCTGCCACCCTGTGCTCTGAAAATCCCTTCTTAAACTGTTCTGCTTCCCTGCCGCTCCGAGACACTCCTTATACCCAGCCCCTTTGATCAAACTTTTGGTCATCTGCCCTATGTAATTCGGTGTAAAATTTTGTCCGATTCGGTTGCTGTGAAGTGCCTTGGTGACTTTTTACACTGTTAAAGTCTCGTAAAAATGTGTGTTTAAGAAAGAACTGCAGATGCTGGTAAAATCGAAGGTAGACAAAAATGCTGCAGAAACTCAGCGGGTGAGGCAGCATCTATGGAGCGAAGGAATAGGTGACGTTTCGGGTCGAGACCCTTCTTCAGACTGATGTGTGTTGTTATTTCAAAGCGTACTGGTTTCTCTTGATATGTGGCATCTCACCCTCATTCCAAGAGAACTGGACAGTGAACATCAGCAACCTGTGGCAGAGGACAAAAGATCAACAATATTTCCAGGTTACTCAATAGCGGACATGAATGGGAGTTTGGATATTTTTTATTATGCCCTTTGGCTCAGTGATACTGAAATACATGTCTAAATTCCCAAACTCCTGATAATCTCAGAAATCAAATTTGGCCCAAGGTCTGGATCAGCACAGACTATTCATTCATTGACTATGCCTGAAAATGGCCTCTCCTTTACTGGAGAAGCCATTTTGCTGCCTGTTAGAAAATCCTTTAAACAGCAAAAAGAGGTTGAATGGAATTCCATCCTTTGTTGCATTATTCCATTACCATTACCATTATCTTTCAAGATAGACACAAAATACTGGAGTGGCTCAGCGGGTCAGGCAGCATCTCTGGATAGAAGAAATGGGCGACGTTTCTGGTCGAGCCCCTTCTTCAGACCATTATCATTCAGCCCATTTATGGATGCTGATTTTAATTTCTGTCTGTTGAGTTTAGTTTAGTTTAGAAATTCAGCATGGAAACAGGCTCTTCAGTCCACCAAGTCCCGCTGACCATCGATCGCCCGTTCTAACCAACTCTATGTTATCCCACTTCCCCACACAGTAGGGGCAATTTTACAGAGGACAATTGACCCACAAACCCGCACCTCTTTGAGATGTAGGACGAAACCAGAGCACCCGGAGGAAACCCACCTGGTCACAGGGGGGGAACGTGTAAACTCCACACAGGTAGTACCCGAGGTCAGAATCGAACTCAGTCTCTGTCACTGTGTGGCAGCAGCTTTACCACTGTGCCACCCACAAATGACATCCTGCTGGTTAATGCAGCACTGTAATGAAACCGTCCCTGAATTACCAGGGCGATGTGTGTTTTGTGTTGGACTTTCCTAATACTTATGATTTGCACAGTCAAATGAATTAACATGAAAAATGAAGATGACATTTTCCAGCTCTTTTCTTCTGGGAGTTTGGAAGATGGTACAGGTCAGGGTGAGATAAAAGAAACAGAGAATAATTTCTCCATTTGTCCGTGCTGAACATTCTAACTCCTGTGGATTTTGTAATTGATCATTTATCACCAGGAAATTAAAGTTCCTGCAAGTTATTCATTGGTGTTTCGCAGAGTATCCGTCTCAGAATGAAGCAAGCGGGTATCAAATGGGAAAACGAGCATTTCTATAGCTTTAGAATGTGTCAAAGTATTTAACAGGCAATGATGCAGTTTAGTATGGTCAATATTGTATCGTAGGAAATGTGATTGTCTGTTTGCACAAATCAAGATTCCACAATAAGTGGTGGAATAACGGAGCAGGTCATCTTGCTTGAGGGGTAAATGCAAAGTAGAACTCTTAGAGACTTTGTGGTGTGGCATCCTTTACACCATCGGTATAGTATGAAAAGTCGAGGCTTAACACTTCACCTAAATTATGAACTGGGCTTCCCTCCAAATCTCTTCATCAATGCGGTGAAGTGTCAGATGGGATCATATGCTGACCTGCTGAGCTTTTTGACTTAAGCTGGAGTGTTGATGGTGTGAAGAATCTCAACGCAACCTGACCCTCCCATTTGGCCGTGGATACTGTAGGCCCGTATGCATGATTCCTCCATGTAGGGCAAGGAGGGGGACAGCAAACAGGTACTGGGAGTCATCATTAATTACAGCGCTTTAATTGTTTCCTCCTCTCCCAAATGCACTGTTTGTTTTGCAGGTAATGAGAACTCCAGGAGTATCGCCATTCTCTCAAGAGGGTCTGTGACAATAGCACGAGTTAGCTCGTGAAGCAGATATGAGCCCTGTTCTCTCTCCTACCAAAAACCAATGGGTGAAAGTAGGAATGGTCGTCATTTAAAATTTGTCATTTTCCAAATTTCTTTCTGTTTATCTTAAGATGAAAAGTTACATTTT
This sequence comes from Malacoraja senta, assembly GCA_038087875.1. NCBI lineage: Eukaryota > Metazoa > Chordata > Chondrichthyes > Rajiformes > Rajidae > Malacoraja > Malacoraja senta. The sequence goes on from CM075988.1 coordinate 25,009,148, forward strand.
AGGAAGAAATAACGCAAATGTAGATTGCATTATTAAAGTCCTTTATCGCGGTAAACATACCAAATAACTTAATTGGGGTGTATTTCAGCAATAGTTTGGCCTGTACGCCATATGAGAGGAGATTATGATGGATGGGGAAAAGGTTAACCCCGAAGGTAGCTTTTCTTGGGGGCACCTTAAATGAGGTGAAAGACAGAGAGATACTGAGGCAGCTTTCTCAAAGCGCTGGCCGAGGCTTGATGGATTGAATGGGCTCCAGCTAAGTAGTGAGGGTCTACCATGTGCACAGGTTGTCATGGAGACGTGTGTCAAGAATGGCGCCATCAAATTCTATGTCTATGAAGAGACTTTGCAGCGTTAGCCTGCCAAGCTCTTAGAAATTGTTGGACTAAATTGGACAACAAAGAGCTGACATGGTTTTAGAATTGGCAAATGTGCATGGATCAACCACAACCTTTTATTGGGCATTGCTTCCAAATGCAAGTTATAGGCGAATTACCTTTCTTTGGACCGACATCCACAGGCCTCAGTGGCCATGGTATGGTCATGAATGAAGGGCAGATTCTTGTCCAATTTACAATGACTGGTGGTGTGGACAAGTTGGGCCGAAGGGCCTGTTTTCACACTGTAAGACTCTATGACACAGCCAAGGGGTCTGAGATGAGGTACTAGATTTCAAACTAGGGCATATTACAATCATTTCTGGATGACTATCTTTCTGGTTGTCTTTTGAGCACAGCCTAGCAACGGGCACAACGGGCTCAAATGTAATGAGGAAGGGTTAGTAAGCAGTCTTGTTCTACTCCTTCACTGCTTACACAGATATTTGAGATGGAGGAACATCATTGGAAATCTCATTCTCTGCACCCCATAATTCGATCTGTAGCTCTTCATGTCCAGAAACATTGTCATAAACCAATATAGCACATTAGGGAGGTTCTGGAGAGCTTTTCAGTGCATTAAACCAGACCAGATGGATTCTGGGAGGGCACTAATCCAGCTTTTGGATTCTGCAACTGCTTTTAATCATTGCTTCATGAGTACAGTTTGCGGTATTGTTCAATCTTTTTGATCGAGTCCCACTCTGGTGAACGGAGCCGGAAAGAATTCCGGAGGCCGTGAAGATCAGAGATATTCTTATGTCATCTCCACACCTCACCATAGCTCTCCTCCGATCCACTAATGAAACCATCATTGTGTCATTGTGGCTCAGTGGCCTTATTTCCTCTTCAAGTTGAGAAGATTTGGAGTTCAAGTCACACTATAGAAACTTCAGCACATAGCAGAAGGTTTAACATTCCCAGTGAAGTACAGTGCATTAACCTGTAGAAGTGTGAATTTTTCTTTTCACACAGAGAGTGGTGAATCTGTGGAATTCTCTGCCACAGAAAGTAGTTGAGGCAGTTCATTGGCTATATTTAAGAGGGAGTTAGATGTGGCCCTTGTGGCTAAGGAATCAGGGGGTATGGAGAGAAGGCGGTGCAGGATACTGAGTTGGATGATCAGCCATGATCATATTGAATGGCGGTGCAGGCTCGAAGGGGCCGAATGGCCTACTCCTGCACCTATTTTCTATGTTTCTATGAATCTTCATTTCATTCTTTAAAATGCCTGAAGAAGGATCCACGTTGGATGTTAAGGCCTAAACTAACAATAAGCAAGTCACACATGGAATATAAAACAGTACACCTTGGAAACAGCCATTTGGTCTATGATATCTGTGCCAAATTAAACTAATACCTTCCGCCTGCTTGTGATCTATACCCCTTCAGTCCCTGCATATTCAAGTGCCGGCCCCTTAAAACATCACTATCGTATCTGCTTCCACCCCCACCCTTGGCAAAGTGTTCCAAGCGTCACCAGCCACCAAATAAAACATTTGCCCTGCACATCTGTAAATGTTCCCCCTGACTTTAAAACTATGCCCTCGAGCCTTTGACATTTTCACCCTGGGGAAAAGGCTCTGACTGTCTATGTCTCTCTTACTTTTATTCTTCTTCTATCAGGTCTCCGCTCATCCTCCAATGCTCTAGAGAAAACAGTCAAATTTGTCCAACCTCGACTCATAGTCAATACCCTCTAATACAGGCAGCATCCTGGTAAATAACTACTGCACCCTCTCCAAAACCTCCACACCCTTTCTGTAACGGATGACCAGAATTGCATGCAATGCTCCATAAGTTTTATGAAAATGTAATGTGACTTGCTGACTCTTCTACTCAATGTCCTGAACATATGTTTAAGAAAGAACTGCAGATGCTGGAAAAATCGAAGGTAGACAAAAAATGCTGGAGAAACTCAGCGGGTGAGGCAGCATCTATGGAGAGATGGAATTGGCGACGCTTCTCCAGCATTTTTTGTCTACCTTCCAACTATACGTATGCCTTCTTTAGTATTCTACCTACTTGTGTTGCTATATTCGGGGAGCTATAAGCTATAAGCTTGGACTCCAAGATCCCTTTGAATATCTAAGCTATTAAGGCTCTTGTTATTAACTGTCTACTTTCCCTGACATTTCACCTCCAAATTGCAATCACTCACACTTGCTCAGATTAAACTCATCTGCCATTTCTCCATCCACGTCAGTAACTGATCTATATGTACAAACTTACTAAACAACCATTTACATTTTTGTCTAAGTCATTTATATATAAATCACAAACAACAGATATCCCGGTACTGATCTTTGCAGAACACCACTGGTCACAAACCTCCAACCAGAATAACACCCTTTCACCACAATCCTCTGTCTTCAATGTACAAGCCAATTGTGAAACTAAACTACCAGCTCAATGTGCATCTTAGGATGCACATTCCCATTTAGAATGAGACGAGGAAACACTTTTTCTCACAGAGAGTGTGAGTCTGTGGAATTCTCTGCCTCAGAGGGCGGTGGAGGCAGGTTCTCTGGATGCTTTCAAGAGAGAGTTAGATAGGGCTCTTAAAAATAGCAGAGTCAGGGGATATGGGGAGAAGGCAGGAACGGGGTACTGATTGGGGATGATCAGCCATGATCACATTGAATGGCAGTGCTGGCTCGAAGGGCCAAATGGCCAACTCCTGCACCTATTGTCTATTGTCTATTGTCTATCTTAATCTTCTGGATCACCCTCCCATGAGGTACTGAGTGCAGGTAGATGGGACTAGGGGAGAATAAGTGTTCGGCACGGACTAGAAGGGCCGAGATGGCCTGTTTCCGTGCTGTAATTGTTATATGGTTATATGGTCATATCAAAATGTATACTAAAATGAAACAATTTTGTACTGCACCACAGTCATAATTCCTATCCTTTTTTAAATAATAGCACAGTTTATGTTCATGTAACACTTTTGACAATGTCAGATCAGGTCAAGGTAATCTTCAGTCAATTAACTACTTAGATGTACACTCTCTGATAAAAATGCATGGCCAAAAACCCACAGATAACAAAATGACAATGATGGGATAACTTATTGTCTTGAGGGAACAATATTTGTTCCAGGGATACCAAGCAGAATCTATCACACCCTCTGTCCTGTCTTCAAGATGGTGCCATGTGGTTTTTCCATACACCTATTTAGTAGAGGGGAGGGGAGTTAAATAGCAGTGGGTATAAATGTGGCCATAATCTAACTCCATTTGCTACTGTGCTGAACATTTAAATGAGTCTGAAGAAGGTCTCGACCCAAATCGTTCACCCATACCTTCTCTCCAGAGATGCTGCCTGTCCCGCTGAGCTTCTCCAGCTTTTTGTGTCTATCTTCAGTTTGAACCAGCATCTGCAGTTCCTTCCTACACATTTAAATGTATGTGACTGAAGATGGTTTACCCCAGGAATCCCAACAATACAGTAGTCCCTCAATATATCATCCCACATGGAGCTTTTTTGTACTCACAGAAATCAATAGTTGTGGAATGAAAGCCAGACCTATCTATTCATCAATGTTACGTTTATTCCAACACTCTGCATTAGTTGATGATTCCTATTGACCTATGGTTTTATGCATCGGAGCCCAAATGCCAGCATGAGATGTAGTTATCAAAGGCAAGGTCCAATATTTATTGCTCTTCCTTGCTTAGCAATGGGAAGATTGTGGTTCTTATTCGTAAGCTACTGTGGCCCTTGTGGTGAAAGTCATCTCACTGTGCTGGCAGGTAGGAAATCTCAGAATTGTGACCCAGTGATGTTAGTATCTGTCTACATCTGGGTGGTCAGTGACTCGGAGGAAAAGTAGAGTTGTGCAGTTCCCATACCTCTGCTGACCTCAGTCATCTAGTTGCTGTAGCCAGCTCTCATGGACAGAAAAATAACAACGATTGTTTTGAGGGACCAATATTTGTACCGGGAATACCAAGAAGAATCCATCACCTCTTCTGACCTGTCTTCAAAGTGGTTCCATGGGGCTTTTGCATAACAATGAGTTTGTATTATTTGCTATTGCAGAAGAAAGTACAATTCTCTGCCCCCCCCCCCCCCCCCCTCTGTAAATTGAAGTATTTTCAAATATCACTACTGTTAAAGCGTGGCTTTAATTAAAAAAATTAGGTCCCAGCCACAGCAACTATTGGAGATAGTTTCTTTCCATCTACCCCACCTTTTGATATTAAGATATTGAACATTTGAATCAAATGATGCCTTGGTATACTAAATTCGATGGAAAACAATTTAGCTTCTGTAATTTTTGCTTGTAATTTAGCCCATGGATCCTGGGGTTTCTGTTACCCTAGGGTAACATCTTCAAGGACTTTGTGCCCTTCTTAAGGTGTAGTGCCCAATCTCCATATAACTGTAGCAGAAGACAAAAGTGCTGGAGAAACTCAGCGGGTGCAGCAGCATCTATGGAGGCGAAGGAAATAGGCAACGTTTCGGGCCGAAACCCTTCAGACTGATGTAGGGTGGGGGGCAGGACTTCTACTGTATAACTGTAGCAGGGACTTCTACCCACATGTACTTCAGTCAGCGAGATGGAATAATTCAGTCTTCCTCAACGTGTTCTGCTGTTACTAGTGATTCTTGTAAGAGACCCTCTGGTTTCTTTGAGCCTCCATGGGTTCTAACTTTCCACCATTGTCTTATTCCAAATGGAAATGCAAGCTATTTGCTTCGTTTTGTCAGTACACAAGCAATTACTTTTTATTTTGTCCTTTAATTATTGCATTGAGAAGTTGTCCCAAAGCTGATCTTTGCAAGTAGCCATAGCCACAGCCTATTCTCTTCCTACGGCCGCTTAACACATCAATTCACTAATTTTCTTGCATTTCTGAGATCTTTTTTACACTGACAGACTTATTATCAAATGCTGGTAGACAAAAGTGCTGGAGAAAACTCTGCGGGTGCAGCAGCATCTATGGAGCGAAGCACTTTTGTCTATTATCAAATGCTTTCTGGCGATCCATATTAAGTGCATCCATTGACATATCGGTTATCCTGTAATTTAGGTTCTCTCACTCACACACACAAGCAAATACTGAATCACACACACTCAGCTCACACCCATGTCAGAGTTATTCTCACAATCAGCTTGCTCTCACTCATCCCAGACTGCCACACACACTACTCACACTCACCGCCTCGTGATCACTCGCACACTCAGCTCACCCACACAGGATCACTCTGACATAAGTCACACTTTTACACTCAGACAAGCACACTGTCACAGTGGCCTCACACTAGGATCACTCTCACTATGATTCCCAATCAGGCTCGCACTCACACCAACATATAATTGCAAGTTCTGCTGCCTTTTTTCCTTTTTTATTCGGAGGGACGCTAATTATGGGCGAGTGACTTTGGGTTTTGGAGAAAGAGGAGTTGCCTCCGATGATAGTGCAAGGACATGGCGACAGATTACAACCGTGTTTGAGAAGAAACATTGTGAGTGCAGCAAATAACCCTTTATACGCAACAAAGCTGCTCCCTTTGAAAAGATAATTAGAGAAGAGGATATACATTTACTAAATTTAAACTATGTTGGGAAAACAAAATGTGAATGAATGAAAGGTCCAATGGCACTGCTAACAGCTTTGACCATCTGTTAGAACATGCAAGAAGGTGTGGAAATATGACTGCGTCGATTGATTTCATTGTACATCTAATCAGGAGATTTATATTTGGAATCAGAAACTCTACGCTCGCAAGAGAATCCGATCTTAAGCAGGAATTGGTGTTGGTTCCCCAAACAGAGAATCAACTGGAAGTACTAATGCAGCTTTAAAAAAAATCCATTTAACGAGCGGGGAGGAAGTTCAGATGTCACTTTGTCGCCGTAGGTGATCGGCGTTTGCACTCAGCACCCGGCTTCCTCTGGCTTGCAAAGGGCTGGAGCCAGAAAAGTGGGTGGAGAGTTAACTAAGGTTAGGGAACAGTGCATAGCAGAGTGCCGTCTAATGCTTAGTCTCGTGGTTTATTTGCCAGGGTACATACTGACAAACTGAAGTCATGTGAAGCAGGCTGACAAGTGGAAAGGGAAAGATATAAAGTCATGTAGAAAGGGAGAGCGCAGACATCTCGATGCTGCTGCCTGGCCAGGTATTATCTTTCATTTTTAAATCAGCATTTAGCAGCTCTCCATCTCTTGTTCTCCCTCTCTCTCTCTCTCTTTTAATAGGGAATTTATCCTTGGCAGCGAGCCAGGCTGTGAATGTCAGATGCATGATGGTACTGGTCTTTGAGGCCCTGGTCTGATGGCTAAGTGCCACAATCAATTGCTAGTGAAATGAGTTGGCTGCCTGCCAATCTCAGGTTGCTATGCAGCCAGCTTGTCTTGCGCTCTTTGCTGTTAAATCACAGAAGGCAAGAGTTCGGTTCCAGACAACTTTTTTTTTTCTCTCTCTTTTCAAATTATTTTTTTTTTAACCCATTTCAGGCAGTTTTGCACGGAGAGATCAGAATACCGGATCTGAGGCCAGAATCACGGAATGGATGCTCAGAGTTAGATGCGTGTGCTTGCATTGTATGTACCAGAACGAGAAAGAAGCGATTTTTGTATAATATGAAGATTAATCTAACATGCAAATCTAAATGTGGTGCAGGAGACACAGTTGGGGGCCAGGGTGACCCCAAATTGTTGCAAGGCCAATTTTTATTCTTGATCTTTGAGCGTACTCTGTTTACTGAAGAAGGAGTGGGTTGAGGACGAGGAAGGACATTATTTTCCTGTATCATTTGACTCTGAATGTTCCAATGTTTTCAAGGCTGGAGATGTCTCTGGCACTAGCATTAGCACAACAGTAATACTCAATTCACCCCATCACTAATAATGTGGACAAAGTTTATTGGATATCTGAACATGTTAATGCCTTCTGCTAATCGCGCTGTTGGAAGCACCACGGGGATGTGGACGGCAGCAAAGAATGCACGGGAAAATGTCAACAAAATCACGGCATCTACAAAATTGAAAGCGCTAGCTTCTGCGTCTTCTCTTGAAAACAAAAAAACCTAATTGAAGCTTGCTTATCCCGCACGGCCTGGGGTTTTGCTTGGCTGATGTTGCCTTCACATTTGTCGCTGCCTTCAGACCACTGGCCAGACCGTACGGGTATGAACAATTCATTGTTCCCGCCTGTTAAAAATGTTCACCACACTTACAAGAGAGCCAGTGGCTCTTCCGACGTTTCATCCGCCTGGCACCAGACTTGGGTGTTGGAAGACTAGGTGAGCAAGCGCAGGTGATAAGTCAGGCAGATGCAGTATGTGGAGAAGAGGGGCAAGGCAGGGGTGAGGAAGAAGGGCGGTGCAAACTCACACTGTACTCCATTTGAATCCTCCCTTTGCCTAAACAGCCCTTTATTTTTGATTTACTTTCTTGTACACTGTGTGTGTGTCTGTCTGCCTGCCTGCCTGCCTGTGCAAAGCTGCAAATTAGGTTTTCAGTTTGAAAAATGATCCCGAGCTGCTTCCTTCCCAGTCAGCACATTTGAAGCTGGAGATTAATGTCCATGATTGGTGTAATGCTGCCGCAGTAATCCGTGAGCAGAATGCAAGATGGGATATGGGGGAAAGGCCAAGATTCATGCCTGTGCTCAAGAGTTTACACAAGTCTCCATAGTAACATGCCTGGTTATTTTGTACGCATTTGTTCTGTGTGAGGGCATTTTAGGAGTATATATTCATTTACCCAGATATTTTATGTCTAATTATATGCTGTATCTTTCTTTATAGACTGAAAATATTCCCCAGTATTTTTTTTAATAATTGAAGCCGTCTCTGATGCATGCCGCGTGTAATTTTTTGTTTTCTCTTGCCCTTCCTTTCATTGTCTCTCATATTATCATCTTTTCTCCCTGCTTCTGCTACTGCACCCTCTTTCCTCATCATTTATCTCTTCATTGCTTCTACCCTCTCCTTTCTTCTTCACATTCTCTCTCTCTCTCTATATCTTCCCCTTGTGGTCCTGCTCTCTCCCCTTTTCTTCTCTCTAACAACCTCTCCATTTTCTCTCAGTTCTCCCAGTCCCGTCTCTCTCTCTCTCTCTCTCTCTCTCTCTCTCTCTCTTTCTCTCTCTCTTTCTCTCTCTCTTTCTCTCCCTCTCCCTCTCCCTCTCCCTCTCCCTCTCCCCTCTCCCCTCTCCCTCTCCCTCTCCTCTCTCCCACTCCCTCTCCCTCTCCCTCCCCCTCCCCCTCCTCCTCCCTCTCCCCCTCCCCTCTCCCTCTCTCTCTTTCTTCCTATGTTGCACATCGTTCCCCCTTGATCTCAAGCCGCTTCTGGCCACGGTTCGCAAACCCCTTCTGTGCTGGCTCTTTATCCACCCCCAACCCGCACCCCACAAGCCCCTTTTTTCCCCCTCAGTTGGAACCGAAAAGATTGTGAAAAGAAGCATCAGTCTGCCACTGTGCCACAACCCCCCCCCCCCCCCCCCCCCGCACCCAAACACTCCCCCACCCCTTTCGTGCGTACACACATACAATAAAAATTAGTCGTTGACATCGCAAGAGAGAGGGGGAGAAAGAGCTCCTTCAGGAACTGCCTTGTCCTTACTGGGTGAAGGTATGTTGGAAATCTGTGCCTCCAATCCAGCTGTTAATTCATAGGAAGAGGCCGCTTGTTAAACCTGAACGACAGAGGGAAAAAAATGGGATTATGAAATGCGTTGTGGTGCTGTGGAGCTGCTTGTCTCTCCTCCCTGTCATGGCTCTCTGCTTATAAAACGCATGCCAAAAAAAAAATCGAAAGGCTCAGTGTTGGCGATTTTACAACAGATGTTGCCTCTTGATGCGCAGTTAAACCAGACACCAGAACAACAGTTCTGGGACGCTAGACGACTTTTTGGGGGGTGTTGCTTTTAGGTGTGAGGGGTTGGAAGGTTAGTTTCAGTTGGCGTTAAAAAGACAAATTTTATTATATTTTTTCTCCAAGGTGTGGGCTCACTATAGCCGCTTTATTTACCTCTTTATTTTGTGTAAAAGAAAACGCCTTTTTTTTCTCAATCTGTTTGCATCGACCACGACTGGACAATCGCTGAATGAATCCTTGGCCCTTCTTCCATAAAGACCCCAGCTTCTCACCCCTCTGTGCAGCGTAAAATATTGGGAATGTTTGGACGTTCCTGGTGAGTTAAAGACGATCGTGCATCGGACACAGAGTGCCCGGGTCATTTTTTTGGGGGGCAAAGGGTTTATTTCTATTCGTTTTTCGCTTCCGTTTTCAAACATTTTCCCCTTTATAATGCCCGTCGCCATTGTGCTATTAAACGGCAGTGAACACTGTGAATGTGGATCTCAATTTATAAGGCTTGACGAAAGTCTACCGTTTTGAACGGATAAGTAATGGGTGCAAGTCGGGACAACTGTTAATATCTTCACAGAACCTAGAATTACTTCATATTGTTTGGCTCTGGCATGGTGCGAGCATGCAAACACCGTAGACTGTGATCACCCTATCTTTTTTTGCTTTCCTGACCTGGGCCTCTTGACTCGAAAGTGTTAAAATTACTTGGCACCAGAACTGCATTTCAAAGCAGTTTTGTCCTCTCTTTGCATTCAAGATTCACAGGGTACCATCTGATTTTGAAATTCAGATTGTTAGGCTTTCACGTATTGTGCCAAGATCCACAATAAGCCCTTTGCGCGCTCCCTCGCTCTCTCGCTCTCTACCTCCTTTCTATCCAACCCTTCGTCCTTATTTACAGCTTAAGACCTGGAGGAGGAGAAGAGTTTACATATAATTGTGTACCTAAGTACCTGGGTGTGCGTTTGGGTGTGCGGGTGTGTGTGTGTGTGTGTGTGTGCACGCATGAGAGTGTGTGCGTATTCTCCAGTCTTTGTGAGCGGCAAGTCTTTTGCTCACTATCTCTGCCGCCGGGTGTCCATTCGCCGTGATTCTGTCACTGAATTGGGTAAGAACGTGCAGAGCCTGGGCACTGCCTGGTGCCTGCGTTCCTTGGTGAGGCAGCATCGGAATGGATGGGGCCCATTTCTAACCTCAATATCATTTGACAATTCCTACTCCTCTTTGTTTTGCTGCCTTTTTGTCGAAAGGCCGTGGCAAACATGCCCGTTCTCAATCCTCACTCAGGCAGGAAAAATAATTGTAAGTGCCATTTTTTTTTTTGAGTTAGTAAGAAGAAACAGCTGGCTTATGAAGTCAGTGAATTCAATTACTGGGGAAACCGATTCCATGCGTAGGATAAAAGCCTATTGGGTGACCGTTATGGATTACAGAATGGATTCCAGCGGTTCTTCACTCCCCCCCCCCTCCACCCCCACCCCCACCCTCCAATGCTTGTGTCTCTGTTCCTCCTCCCTCTTTTCTGCAATGTGGAATCACATTGAAGCACGCTTGCGTGTGGGTATGTTTGCATATGTGTGTGATTGCACACATGCATGTGTGTGCCCATGCGCGCGTGTATGCGCGCACGATGGCAGCACCGCGTACAACATTGGTTGTGTTTTTTCCGTGTCGCAGGGTAGGCCTTCTTGTCACAATGGGCAGAATGCTTTAAATGGGGCAGGACGTATGCTGAAGAAATGGGAGGGGGGGGTATGGGTTGGATGGGTGGCAGCATGGTGAGTAGAGGGGGTGCAGGGGAGATGGGGGTGCGAAGGGCTGTGGTGACCGTCTGTCTGAATCCCTTCCCTTCCTCTCACCCAGTTGTCCAACGTTTGGAATTTGTGGAAGCGAGTTAGATTGTATTATTGTCATTCGTTACATCCTCGCGGCAGAAAGCGAGGATAAAGGTGAGGCGATTGTCTCTGCATTCAACGGAGTGTTTTCCTAGCATCACTTCACCATCGAAGGTGTGGTGGGCTGGGCTGGTCACAGCCACGTCCGGGCGGGACATTTCAGATCCCTTTCGGAATTTTGCATTCAGTGGGCGTCTGTCTGTTTGCGAGACTTAAACTGAAAACCTCCAGTAAAATTAATCCAACTTCTTTCTTTCGGGAATAAGAATGAAGGCGGGGGTGAGGGGGAGCGAGAGAGAGAGAGAGAGAGAGAGAGATAGAAAGAGAGTGAAAGTGAGAGAGAGAAGCGAGAGAAGAAAGAGAGAGAGAGAGAGAGAAAAGAGAGAGAGCGAGAGAGAGTAAAAAACAGCAAGACAAAGCCTGTGTCCAGGCTTGGCAGACAGAAGGAGCGTGGATTGCCAGCCAAGGAGCCTGCTCTGGTACAAAGCAAACACTCCAGAATTCTCCCAATAACAGTTGCACTCAGATGAGGACATACTTTTCACTTAATTCTGCGGCTTCATCTCTCAGCTATAACCAATTTTAAATAAGAAGCTTTATTTTGACTGCATACAAACGCGCGGCCATCTAACGTTCGATCTCGAAGATCAGAGGATTAGATATTTTTTATATTTACGTTTTAGAAATCGCGAAGCAATGTCGTACTGAATTATATCAAGTTATTGATCCTGGTAGTTAAAGCAGACAATTATTATTAAAGCCTTTTTACAGTTTTTGTTGTTGTTACTTTTACCCATAGGACCACAAACTCCAGAGGTTTGGCCTTGAAAGACAAGACGCCGTCTCCTGAGGCATCGACGCCCTATGCCAGGAATTGAAGCTGGGAGCCAACCGACGTCCCTGCATACATACAAGAGCAGCCAGATTGCAATGTTGGTGTTTTGGGTTTAATGGTATTTTTATACTTACTTTCAAAAGTATTTATTTTGTCCTTTTTTGGTCTGCTTTCATCTGAGAGATATAACGACGTGTAAATTTTAAATTGCACTAAGTGAAATGAAAACGCTAGATTACGGTACGTTTACCTCAACGTTAAGCTTTCGGCATTTACTGCTGAGGTGTATTTTCTTTGCCGAAACAAAATGGGAAGAGGGGGGGGGGGGGGGAAGGCGGATTAGAGAAAAGTGAACGGAGGGAGGAGAAAGACGGGCAGAGGGTCGGTGTCAGTGATAAGGGAAAGAAGATGAGTGACGGCGGAAAAGAGAATGAGGAGAGACCAGGAGGACTGGAGATTGCAGAGCCAGCTGCCACTAACCCGTAGATCCGAACTTGTGTTTCAAGTATCTCCCAAGCTCGTGTCTATAGGTCTGTGTCTACATGGTAAAGAACCAACCAGCCATGTTGTAACCGAGCTCTCCTGCAGGGTCGAGGGGTTAAGGGCGGTGGTCACCATTAGCTCTACGAGAGCATGTTGGAGCTGTTGGTGTAGAAGAAATGGGTTGCAACGGCAAATCTTTGATGGTGATCGTTAAAATAGAACGACATTAGAGTTGACAGGTCATTTTGCCTAACCGGTTTCGTGCTCCAGACAAACCTCCCCAAATCTGAAGCAAGTTGGGCCAACATTAAATCATGTGTGTTTTGCAGCAGGGTGGGGCGAGGATTATGGAAGTCCCAACCCATGAGTCAGTGATGATGTGGACCTCCCAGCTGGCAACTCCCTGCCAAGTTTAACCATTTCACCCAGTCATTCTCTCGTGCATCCGGTAAGAGTAGCCCCAAAAAGCTTAAGGTAAATGACTCTGTAATTCCCTTGACAGAGTTTAATGAATTAATGTGAAATGTGGTTTCTATCTGGGATTAGCCGTGAATGGGGACATGTGAGGAACGCGATTTAGGATAGCAGTTTAATCAGAAGCGGAACGACTGTGAAAACGACTCTTGCAGATTCACTGGGGCAGCCACACCTTGGCCCATAACAGGTTTCCGAGAGCTGGCTACACAATGAACATCACGGGGGGTACGAGGTTTCCATCAGGTGGGGCGACAGGGGAGGTGGGACGGGTGAAAAGCATTTGGGTGATTAACATGGAGACTTCTGATCATTAATGGCTACGTTTGTCAATGGCTATTTTTCTTTAAATTTGTACTGAATTTGTCGAGTACCAAAGATAGACACAAAAAGCTGGAGCCTTCTTCAGACTGGTCTATGCATGTGGGGATGTATGTGTTGGTTTGGCGAGTGTGACACGTGTGTGAGTTACGTGTGGTTTGCCTGCGTTGGTGTGTGTGTGTGTGTGTGTTAGTAAGCCATATGAGTTGCTGGTCGTTGTATGCAACAATGGCCTGTCTGTGGTTTTCTCCATATATCTCTTTCCCAGGGTATATGGGTGTGACGCAGCCATGCGTTTAGAAAGTGTCGGTGTGTAGGGTAAGACATTGGACCAATAACCTCCCCTTGCTTCCTCATCGCGCACCACCTTGACCTATCCCTGACCTTCTCTCATTGCTTCTTTCTCCTCAACCCAACTGCTTAAAGCTTCTGTTGCAGTAGTTGATGAGGCCAATGGCTGTGTGCGCCCAGGCTGAGGTAGTAGGTTGTATAGTTTAGAATTATACCAAGGGAGATAACTGTACAACCTCCTAGCTTTCCCTGGGGCATGCATTTAACAACGGCGGGGAGCAACGCAGGAACCGTCAAAACAAAGAGAAAAATAACTCAGAAAATGGTAAGCGTTTTGATCTGCTCCCTGAGGTTGAATGAAGCCCACCAATGTATCTCTCAGTATCCGCTGCAACGAGAACGGGCGCAAACATATTTCTCAAAAATCATATTTTTTTATTGAGAAAGATGGCAATGTTTAAGATGATAGTGTTAACCCTTTGTTCCCTGCAGGTCTCTTTGTCCAGTGATTCATTTTCAAACGGGGCTGCATTATATTGGCAGACTACTTTGCTCTTTGTACAATTCATGCGGTCCAAGCCAGTAATCCTGCAGAACAAGAAACCAAACGTTTTGTAATCGGTCTGAACCTCAATGTGTGCTGAATTATAGAGACTTACATCAGAGACATTCACAGAGGGCCCTCAATTGGATTCTGCCTTCTTGGTAATGGAAATTGGGAACAACAACTAGAGTTGACACTATTGATTGCTATCCAATAATTCCATTGAAATTCCACCATCTAGTTTAGTTTAGTTTAGTTTATTGTACCGAGGTACAGTGAAAAGCTTTTTTGGTGCCTGCTATCCAGTCAGTGGAAAGACCTCTTCTTCTTCTTGCGTATGGCGTGCACAGCCTAAAGTTGTCGGACAACTTGTTCTATTTGATCTTATTTGATTGTGCACGCCGGGTTGATTGCATTCGTCGAAACAGGGCAGACCACGTGAAGGTTGCAATCTCCCACCCCAGTGGAAAGACTGTACATAAACACAATCAAGCCCCTGGGAGCTTTCTCATGGAGAATAAACTGAGATCTTTCAAGCCATGGACTGCAAGCTCCAACTGGCCCACGTACGGTGCCCTTTGGCTGGTGTGCGCATGTGCCTATTGAACCTTGCAGCCAGGGAGGCTTGAGTTTGTGCACCCACCAGCCCACGTTTGGCTGAAATCCCTGGTCACCCTGAAGACCAAGTAATTGTTATAAATTATTGGAAATTCTTGGTGATTACTAGGAAGAGCACCCACTGGTATGCATGGTCAAGATGGGCCATACTATATCATCTACCATCCCTTGAACGATGCTGTGAAGTGGCAGAACACTAGAGTCGTAGAGACATACAGCATGGAAATAGACCCTTTGCTAACATTTACTCTTGCCGACCAAAATGCTCCATTAGTCCCACCGGCCTGCATTTCGCCCATATCTCTCTATACCTTTCCTATCAATATACCTGTCCAAATATTGTTTAAATGTTGCTATAGTACTTGCCTCAACTACCTCCTCTGGCAGCTCATTCCATATACCCACCACCCTCTGTGTGAAGAAAGTTGCACCTCAGGTTCCTATTAAATCTTTCCCTTTTCACCTTAAACCTAAGTCTTAATTTCCCTACTCTGGGCAAAATACTCTGTGCATTCACCCTATCTCGTCCCCTCATGGTCTTAAACACCTCTATAGGATCACCCCTCATCCTCCTGTGCTCCAGGGAATATAGTCCGAACCTGCCTAACCTTTCCTTATAACTCAGGGGATGGACAAATATATTGTCCAGTGATGCATATATCCCAGTAGCAAATAGAAATCTGCTTGAATCCATGCTGATATAATAGTCCCAGTAAGTGAAGCTGCTTGATCTGCAACCAATGAAACATGTGGAAGGCAGTACTAAATCAATTTCCTTCTCATTACTTCTCCATCTAAATTCCACTCAACTCTTGATAAAACAAAACCACAGTTAGATATTAAGCATCAGCTATACAATTGCATGAGAAATGGTGAGAATAATTGACCATCATTGAAGAATTTATGCATTCTGTCCTTTGCCCCTCCAAAGTTAGAACTTGCCAGGTTGGTAATATTTGGCCCTGTTTCAGCTCCTCTCTTCTTCAGGTCAATACATGGAAATGGATGACATCTCTCTCCCACTGTTTAATAAAGCACTCTTCAGTGAACTTGTTATATTTTAATTTAAATTCCAAGTTTAACGTTTTCCCTCATTCAGTGTTAAAGCACTGATGGTGTGGGTGAACTGAACAATCTATTCCAATAATGGCCAAACCAGGATATCGATGAAAGCAAACCTCAGACTTCACTTCACATGCAACATCATTACAATTAAATGACAGCGCAACATCCTTCTGTAATGAGGTTTTGGAGTGTCTGCAACGATTGCTAGGCAAGACTATGGTGCAATGGGTGGTGCATCAGTCTGATAGACATTTGTCAGTTATTGCGTCTATTCAAGGCTGAGATGCTCAGACGTTGAGTATATTCAAGCGTATGAAAGATACCGTTTTGGGGCACTGAAAGAAATGAAACAAAATGGAAATAGAACAGGAAAATCATGTTGGGTTGAAAGATCAGCTCTGATGTTGTTGGATAGTGGACCAGATGCAAGGGTTGTGGCCAAATTTTGCTTCCATTTCCAGCTACATATTATGCAAAGTGTATGCTTTTCCTCTCCGTTGTCATGTATAAAGGGGGAGATGTTGCGGACCACATAATCAGCTGCTAATTTGCCATTGTCCATCTTCAGAGTTTTTTAACGACTCGGTCCATTTCATGTAAAGGAATATGAGCTTAAATTGGCACAGAATAACTAAAGAACAAATGGTTATGGTATAATGTGTAAGATGGAACTGCAGATGCTGGTTTAAACTGAAGATAGACACAAAAAGCTGGTGTAACTCAGCAGGACAATGGTACAATATTTGACTTCACTTAATTGGATCAGTTAGATTGGAAATAATGGTTATAAGGTGATAAACAACTCGGAAAGGCGTCACAGTGCCAGGATTGTGCTGAGAGAGCAAGGTTCCCTGTAGGACAAGAATCCAAAGTGGCAGATGAAAGAATGAAAAGACATTGGTAGATGAGCAGACTATTTGACCTTGGTGAGCTTGTTCTGCCATTAACTGAGATCATGACTCAACTCTGAATTAACTCCACTGCATGAAAAGATAAAAATAGTTTAGAAGTCCTCTTTCACATTTCCTGAAGGACGCAAATTAAAAAAAGCTCTCCGCTTATGTTAGACATCCCCTTTGTGATATCCATTGAATGTTCTCAGATGGAAATTGAACCAGAAAATCCACATTTAGTGAAATCTGTTAAATTGTATGTTGCAAGTCAGGGGATGGCTGGTGCTTAACGACGTCTCTGCTTGAAATACCTACTCCTAATAATCCATCCATACGAAATACTCGCGCTGCTGAGATTGTTGACGGGGCATTTGGATGAGCAACGAGGCTAATTTCAGATAGTAAACTCCACACAATCTATGGAAGGCATCCTAGGAAGTCTTTTTTGAGTCGTTTGATGGAAGTCTTTTTTGAGTAATTTAGGTTTTCATAATGCTGCAATTATAGTATTACCAGCATTTTTTGTTCGATTTCAGATTTCCAGTATATGTAGTTTATGTTCTGTTTGTGTTGATCAAAAGTAAAGAGAAAAAGGAAAATATAGATCCTTCATACCTTCAGAATATCTCAAAGTACTTCACAACTAATTACATGTTTGTCAAATGGAGCAATTATTGTTTCATAAGATAACAGGCCATCTGGACACAGAAAGATCCTATAAGCAATGAAATAAAGGTTGGATTTTTTTTGAAGTGTGATACCATCATTCGAGGATGTTATGAGATGAGAGGATTGTTCATCCATTTCTATGGATCTTCCTTCACCCAATACACTCATTCATTTGTGGAGCAGCTTTGGTCTAATATGCTGCATCACTGGAACAAAGTCAGGCAAAAAGCCACAGCAAGTCAGGGGAAATGACCCAATGATCAGTCTAAAAGCGGTGGTTTTAAGGGGAAATGAGCGTCCCCTGAGGTCTCGTGGGGAAATCCCAGGGAAATCTGAGGCAAAGCCATCGCTGATGAGCAGGGATGCAGCAGTAGCCAGAATTAAAGGAACACAGAGAAAAATAAATGCCGGACCTGCTTAACAAACGTGAATTTGCAGAAGGAATTATTTTTTTATTTACAGTTGCCCTTGAGTAATTTAAAGGTGAAGAATGATTTAGGCATCAACTTGCATCGGACAGATTCACCAGAAAAATCTGGGCATTATTTGGAGGGAGTACATTCTTCGAGCTGACCTTTTAGAAGGGCAGGATTTTTATCCCTGACACACTGGATAAAGCCCTGAAACAAAAAAATGCATTGCAAAATCGATTATCTGAGAATAATTACATCTCTATACATATGTATAATGTGCTTCTACATTAACCCTTTAGACATACTTTAAAATGTGTAGTGACACTGAGAAAAGTGCTAGATGAATGCAAGGGACTTTCTTGCCCCATTTCCCATTGTCCCTTTGTCCTCCTTCAGATGGGAATGTCAGCCACAGTGAGTGAGTGGTGCCCCACACTGACTCAGTCAGCCAGGCAGAGTGTAACCCTTCAAACCTTCTTGCCCCTACTTCAGTTGCCCCTTGTGCATATGTATAATCCAACTATCAAGCCAGTTTCCTTACAGATCCAAACCTGGACGGGGAGGTGGAGTAAGTTTACTGCTGGTTGCCAGAGGTTCTTTAAAGCACTCAGTAGCTAACATGTGATGGATGATTGGATATAGAAATAAGCAGCCCCTTATTTTGGGGATGGTGTTTGTAGGATCAATATTTGGCATTGTGTGAATACCTCTACTCCTCTTTGAAATGCCATGCAATTCCATATGGCTCCTCCAATATTGTAGCTGTCCAGTACTGCAGCATTGGATTGTGACATTGATCAACACACAGTGTTTGACTCAAATACAGGAATCCCATTTGGACTAAACCAGAGTGTTCTTCACCCGCCATTGATCAATAATCTGATCCCTAATATGAACAGGAATAATCAGTGAATATATTGCCTCAGTAGTGAAAGTCCCAAATGTTCATGAGATGAGGCTGTGCCTTTAAATCCCTTGGATGTTTAGATGTAGTGTTTTAGTCTGAGTACTGGGTGAGTGATGAGGAGCTAAATGGAGCTGTTAAAAGGATCAATTAACAGATTAGCATTTTGCAGAGAGTCAAACATTAATCAACTGCCCTGTCCATTTATTTTTGTACATTGGGCTTAGTGGAAAGTATAGAACAGAACCACATCACAATGACTGAACAGAGCTATTAGCCAGAGGGAATCACAGACATTTTGAAAGAATATTAATATGACAGTTCACCCCAAAGAAACATTCTGCACCCTTGTTAATTTCAAACCAAAAATATAAGGTTAATGTAGAACAGTCTTTCCTTGTTTCAAAATCACCAGAGACAGAACAATGGTTTTAAGACATAAGATGGTTTATTTAAAGCGGAAATCTCTGCTCCCTATGAGCCATGCATCATATAGTCTCTGAGCTACATGTTGTTTAATTCTATATCCTCGTTAATTTCCACATTGTAAGATAGCGGACACCAGCCTACATGTTTGAAGATATGATTCAGACTGACATACCACCGTGTAAGGAGTGCGTGCTCCCTGTCAATAGTGCCAGCTTAAAGATCAGACATTAAGCTGAGGCACAGTCTGTCTTCTCGGGTGGATGTGAAATATCCCATAGCATTCTTTTGAAGTAAAGTAGGGAGCTCTGCACGGTGTCCGGGCCGATCAATACCCCTTTACCAATATCCCTTTGCCATTCTCTGCATGCTGCCAGTAGGAGTTTGCTGAGTATAGTTTATCTATTATATCTCCTCCATTATAATGGAAGTTAACACTTAATAACACTTTACTGGCTTTAAAGCACTTTGGGATGTCTGAGGTCATGGAGATGTTGTCGAGATGCAGGTCTGTCATGGTTAGAAGTTCTTCCTGGATGATAGTGCGTCACCAGGCCACCTGCAAGCTGATGCATTTTTTTTTTATTTCCACCAACAGTCTTCCTCTGATCTGATTCACCAAAGATGCTACAGTAATAGGAACAGTTTCGTTCCAAATCTCCAGCCAAGAAATTTGATTCAGGACAAATCAGTGAGTAAGAAATAATTTCACAAGTAGGATCGGGTTACTTGGGTTTACAAGCTAGTTTGGTCACTGCTCCATAAGCATTCCAGCTCAAGCTTGGTTTTGGGATCAGCCGACAAAATCGAGGAATACAAAGTGGGAAGAAATTGCAGGATTTTCACTTACTGCCATTTTTAACGCACGTTTAGTACTTTGCAAAGCCTTGACCTGGCGTCGTTTCCTCCTCGAATCTTAAAGGTTTGAAGTGGACTGAGCTTTGATCTAACCTGGGAGTGTTGTCTGCTTTTACCAAGAAAGAAAAATATGGGTCCACGCACATTTTAGCAAAGACACAACTGAACTGTTTAACACTGTTTTACTTTCAATAATGACACATTTAATTTTACACACCATTTATTCTCCACCCCTCATAAAGTGATACAGTGTTGAAACAGGCCCTTCAGCCCAACTTGCCCACACCGGCCAACATGTCCCAACTACACTAGTCCCAGTTGCCTGCATTTGGTCCATATCCCTCCAAACCTGCCCTATCCACCATGGCCCCAAGAAAAGGAAAAACATGAACCAGGTTGGTGGGAAGGGAATCAGACATAGGTCTGACTGTGTTAGGATGATGGGTTTTCTTCCCTGGGCAATAGTAGTGAACATGTTTGTTTTTGCAACAATGTCGTGAAGGTATTATCATCACAGATGGATTTAAATTGGAATCCAATTTTAAAATGTCATAGTGAGACTTGAAGTCCCTGCATTATTAGTCTAGGTGATAATATTATGAATCTAAAAATTGAATCACTATCTATGCCTTCATATTAAAACTGCATTTTAAAATGTTTATCTGCATCTATCCTTTTCCAGTCTATAGGCTTTTAAAATGCGTTTGATTGCCATCTGGCTTCTACTGTTCTTCTTTGACATGTTTTTCTCTCTCACTCTTATCTGGGTTCCTCTTTACTAATGATGCAAAATGGATGTTTCCACTAAAACTGATGTTCCAAGGCTAGGATGATCTGTCCAAACAAGTCAGACTAGTATAGCCCAAGGTGTGGGACTATGCACCGAGTGACACATTGAAGCTTGATGAAGTCATTGTAATGGCTCCATGAAGATAGGCTTAAAGATTAGAACACTTCCATCATTGAAAACCGAAGGACAGGAGCCTATGTAAGAACCTCTTTGACGTATTACTAGTGAATTGTATGTGAAAGGACTGCTCTAAACACAGTGATTAACATTTATATGGGTTGCATATTGTTGTTGTATTTTTACCCCCAAAATGTATACAATTTGCAAGATACTCTGCATTCATATGTAAACATTCACAATACAAGACGTATTCTATTTCCTCTTAAGATTTATAGTTTATCATCGGGCCATTAATTTGTCTTTCACTTACATTCCATGGGTGTACTTCTGAGAGGTTCTTGCACATGGTCTTGCACAGCTCTTCAGTTTGCAATGACAGAAAAGTGCTAAGCCTTAAACGTTTCATTGTGAAGCCTTTGCAAAGACTGTACCAAACTTCAGTGCGTCCCTCGTCACATTGGACTAGACTTCTCCGCAGCATTTGGCCGCAGACAGCTGCCTGCCTTGAAACACCACTCGGTTTCATACAGTAAGATGCACCATTCACCAAGTTGATTAACTTTCATGCAACAATTGAACCTACTTGAGTCCGTGTCCCCAGGAACAGTCCATAGAGCACAAACTCTCACGTGATGGAGCTGGGTGGGATGAATCTTGACAAAGACCACTAAATCCCTTTCCAGATCTTTTGACAAATACATAATCTAGAAGGAGATAGATGACCATCTCATCTCCACCAACACACATGTGTTTGAGACCAATTGGGCATGAAGGATCTGAGAGGAAGGGCCCATCTTAATATCAGCTGAGCAATATCTTGGTCCTTGTTTGAAACTTCTACTGATGAGTTGCTGCCAAGTGACTTTGACAATCCATTTTGGGAACCATGACAAAGCATCCACCATCTCCTTTTCCCTCAAGGATATTCCAATGTCTGATTGACTGACAGTCCATGTGTGCTTCTGCACCAGCTGTTGTGCAAGGGACAGGTGGTACTGCATGGTACTTGCAAAAAGGAACAACCCACTGCAACGTGGCCACAATCTCCTTAACAATGAGGGCAGGGAGAACGTCAACACCTAGGTTTGCTGACCTGGAAAAGGTGGCAATGTGGTTTGGAGGAGTGAGGGAATGCAGCTTGAATGGAACCTATTAATTTCCAGGGAGTCAGGGAGAAGTGTAACCAGTGTCTGTGTCAATTGCCATTTTTCATCTCTAGCTGATTGAACTGCAGCACAGACATGGAGCGAGACACGGAGCAACACTGAGAACAGCTCACACTCAGTCATCTGATTCATTCCCACTATTGAGAGGGGTGGTGCTCCCAAAGCCACATTTCCAGTTGCACCTTGATTAATGGGCTCCATGAGATATGCACGTCCTTGGTCCTGCAAACCATCCTGCCAGCATTTCCAGGCAATCGGACCCGACAGTGAAGAGAATAAAGAATCAGAGAGACCAGTTGCCAAAGAACATTTTCTTGCTTTTGTTAGAATTCACTCTAGCCCCAGAGGCCTGATCAGACTGGTCATCAGTCTGCAGACCAACAGCGGATCTGAGCAGAAGAGGATGTCAACTGCACTTTGATCTGAGGGTCTCCATGGCCTGGGATCAATACGGCTCCTGTGCCACATCCTTCCATTCATCAAAAGGTAATACAACAGATGAACAAGATAGTCTTCATTGTTGTTGCCTTGATCAGAAGGTACTTACTGCTTTAAACCAGCAGATGGCAATTGGGAGCATAGAACCACACACCAGTCAACCAAGACACTTTTTGCTACCCCTCTAGCTTTATCTCCTGCTTTAATATCTGGTTGGTAAAAATGGTTATTAAGTTTGATGAAAAAATATGTATTAGTTATTAGGGGTGAGAAAATACCTAATTGGATATTGAAGCAAACTCGTTATGATTGGCTTTGGGAAGATGGGGTGGGACCAAGATTGAGAATGTGAGGGCAGTGCAATGTGAGATCACATGTTGATACCCAACATCCATCCAAAGTAATCAATGGGGCGTTTCTGAATGTAGACAATGCTGATGTCACTGAAGCACAAAGTTTGAACCAGAGTAGGCAGGCCACAACTTGCCACAGGCTCTGCCATTGGTCCAGGACTACAAATTCTCCTGGCAGTTTCACAGACATAGGTGTCTAGTTGTGGTAAATTCTATGCAAAGTAGTAAATGGTGGAACAGTTCCAATGGTATTCAAGTCCTGAAGATACCAGGGATACAGTTTCATACTCAAGACTCAGCATTGAACTACCTGAAATCCCATGGGTTTATCAAGAAATTAGCTCACCACCCAGTTTTAATTGAAACTAATAAAATGGGAAATGGTGGAAACACTCAGCAGGTTAGGAAACATGTGGAGAGGTAAACAGGTAAGGTTTTGGAACAATGACTTTCCATTAGAATCAGGTAATGTTAGAAATTAAGCGTATTTAAAGATGTAGGGGAGAAGTATGGTGAGGAGACCAAATGGAACCTCTGTGCTAGGATAGGGACCAAGCTTTAGCTCAGTGGGTCCTGAGGGCTGTAGTGTACATGAGATGCTGTGTTGAGTTGAGATTGCCATCGTCTCAGCTCTGTACTGGGGCAATCATCACATTGGATAGACACAGTGATTAGAAAGTCAACCTCGTTGCCACAGGAACAGATTGAAGTGAATAGTGTTATTATATTTGGAAAGAAGCCTGGTGCATATATGAAACCAAAAGGAACAAAGTGTATCAGTGATTAAGAAACCATCAGTACAGATGGTGGCCACTCAGCCCATTCTCTATATTCTCATGGAACTGTTTTGCCTTGTTTGATATCCCTACTATTTCTTTGTAATATTGTAGGTTCCTGTCCAACTCCAATTTGGACTTTCATAGTCATCTTCTACCAATTTTTCATTGGAACAAAACAGTCTTAGTTACTCACCAAGTAAAACCATTTCATCTTATCTCCCCCTCCAATGATTTTAATTTCATGACCTTTGCTTATTGATCGATTCACCTGATGGATCATCTATCCATTGTGTAACCTCCCATCGTCTTGAAATCCTCGACTATATCATCTCTTCATCTTCTAGGTTCCAAGGAGAATAGTTCTAACTTTACAACTCTCTGCTCATTATTTAACTGTCCCATCACTTGTAACTTTCCTGTAAATCTATACCAAATCTGCATCCTTTTTAAAGTGATGCTGACAAGGTGAAAATAAACGCAATGGAAAGCGATGCTTGAACAAAACACCAGTATAGATAACCACTGAAGAAGGGTTTCGGCCCGAAACGTTGCCTATTTCCTTCGCTCCATAGATGCTGCTGCACCCGCTGAGTTTCTCCAGCATTTTTGTCTACCTTTGATTTTCCAGCACCTGCAGTTCCTTCTTAAACACCAGTATAGATTATTTCAGTAGAATGGCTCCTATTTTATGCTGCACATATAATACTTGATCTAGACAAATTCTAACAATTTACTGCACAATTCTCGTAGGTGTCTCATGAAACATCTTTCTGAGCCCTTTGGCAGAGGGCGGGGTGAGGGGGTGGGGTAGTTATTGACTCAAAAAAATAATCATTTGGGAAAGAAGAAGGATGTTTCTAGATTAACTGTGGGATGATACATGGCAGCAGAATGGATATGTTAGCTAACCAATGGCTGTCAATGAAGGCGGTGGAAATGGAACAAAAAATAATTGGATAATAAGCACGTCAGGGGAATAAACCTGCAGTGTTTCTCGGGGCAGAGGATGGGAACAAGGTTCACTGGATTATTCAATCGAAAGCCCCATGAGATAAAGATAAAGAAAGCCACCCTGAATATAAGATGGCTAGAGAGTCATAGGGTGATACAGTGTGGAAACAGGCCCTTCGGCCCAACTTGCCCACGACGGCCAACATGTCCCAGCTGCACTAGTCCCACCTGTCTGCGTTTGGTCCGTATCCCTCCACAGCTGTCCTATCCATGTCACTGTTTCTTACTGTTACTTTGCGAAGGGAGCTAAAGGGGAGAGAACAAATAACATTGGGAAAGCAGGTGGGTGACATTTGTCCTTTTACATCCATGAAGATGAGGCTCACCTGGTCTGTATCGATAATGGTTTTGTGCCAGTTAGTTTAATTTGTTCAAAGAAAGTGGAGATTCCGTTTCATTTAAACTGAACGGATTGATAAATATTTGAAAAGACATGATGACAATTATGCATATTGTATTTTTCCAAGGTTTTTATTGTAGATTTTGCAGCCCTGCATCAAAACGATCTTTATTTCAAACTGGACATAAACTCCAAGTCCTCTGGCCCTCCTACCCCTCCCACTAGTTAATTGGTGTCAATTAAAATGATTGATGCTTAGTGCGTTAGTTAGACTCTTGACATTAAATGATGCAATAGATACTGAAGTGAGGGAGACAAAAGTGCTGGAGAAACTCAGCAGGTGCGGCAGCATCTATGGAGCGAAGGAAATAGGCAACGTTTCGGGCCGAAACCCTTCTTCAGACTGAAGTGAGGGAACTGGTTCCAGTTCTTTTAAAAGAATCCTGTTCTAGGATAAATAATTTATAATGACTTTAAATAATCCCTATAATCTTTTATGTATAGATCTGATTTTTCATGTACAGACCTGGAAACTGTTTCTGCTATAGATATAAAACAAAAATACATTATTGCATTTATACGATAACTTCCATAACCTCAGGACATTTTACAACCAATGAAGTACTTTCATGTTTAACGCTACTGAACTGCAAGAAACACAGCAGCCAGTTTGTGCAGTCTCATCAGGTCATGAGGAATTTTGGTTGAAGAATAAGTATTGAGATCAGACACAGGAATATTCTCTCTGCACTTCTTCAAAGCCATACAAGAGGATTCCCCCCCCCCCCCCCCCCCCATTTAGATAGGGCAGTTAAGGGCTTCAGCTTAATGTCTTATCTCAAAGACTGCACTTGTGACAGTGCAGTCCTTCCTCAGTATTCCCTCATAGAATAATAACTTGAGGTGGTCTTGAGGTGGAACTTGAATCTGCTGACCCACTGCCCACCACAGCCATCGCCTGTACTTTGCCAATTCAATGCCTTTTGTTCTTTTTTTTTCGAACATGTGGCCTAGACAATGTGCAAACACTAGCAGGATTCTGCCGATGTAGCCCACCTCCCCTAGCCTTCTGTATGGGTTTGTTGGCATAATGAAAATCGACTTAGAGACGGAAAAGACATCTTTCAGATAGGCTTCGGGAAAGCAAGATTTCGCAAGAATCGGCTTGTTAGATGGCCAATGGAAGTGGAGACGGGTTCCAAAAGGAAATTGGACAGACACATGAAGGAAATAAACATGCGGAGATAGAGTAAGACAATGGGGCAGAGTGGATTGCTGTATAAACAGTAGGTGTGGACCATATGGACTAAAGAACTCTTGTGCTGCAATGATACTATGAATCTGAGGTGGCTACCCTGAGGGAAGAGAAGAGACAGCACAGGTGTAAATAACCCTCTAGTACCTCACCCATGTGGCCATTCACGTTGTGTGAGTCTTGATCAGTTAAGAATTAGAGTCAAACACCATTCTAATCTGACCCAATGTTCACAACTAAAACCCCTGTCCCACGGTACGAGTTCATTCCAAGAGCTCTCCCGAGTTTACCCTGATTTGAACTCGGAGATTTACGGTAATGGCCACTCGTCGGTACTCGGGGCTCTCGTGGACATTTTTCATCGTGTTGAAAAATCTTCACGAGTCTTCCCGCGCCTACCTGCCGTTAGCGAGTCTTCCCGAGTACCTGCCGTTAGCGTTACGAGCCGCTAAGAGACGTCCCCTAGCTCCGACGTACCCGCTACGTTCATTCTCCGTGCTTACCACGAGTTTGATTTTTTTAAAACTCGGGAGAGCTCTTGGAATGAACTCGTACCGTGGGAGAGGGCTATAACTATACATTGCACTGGAAATCCTGGCTCCTTATCATCCTTTGCTCTTTGTCTTCCTCTTATTTAGAAACATCCCGTAGGTCTGCCCAGTACCAACTATCCCACTCTTAAACCGGTCCTTGACAACTCAATTGCAGATAATTAGGGAGGTGCTGGGTTTGTGATGAGTGCCTCAAATCACTGGCATCAGTGAATTAGGACTTGTGGAGTGTGCTGTGTTATCCACTTTACCACAGGATCAATGAGAGGAAACAGTACAGTCGTGTGACTCGCGACGAGAGCAGAAACTTTAACCAGGAACAAATGAAATGGACATATTAAAAAGCAACGGGTAGCAACCAAAGGAGACTGGTCTCACCATTCTCAGCTCAGTTTTCATTCAATCAGAAGTGAGAAAATCAATAGGACTAGTTTTCTAGTAGGACCAGCAGGAGATCTTGGTGTATTTTGGACATTGGACCATCTTGGACATTAGAAGTCAAATCGCCTTCAATTAGTTTAAATATTATCTGGATTACTGGGGACAGAGGTTTTCCCGGAACAGAAGGATCTCGATCCAAAAAGTCACCTGTCCATGTTCTTCAGAGATGCTGCTTAACCCGTTGAGTTACTCCAATACTTTTTGTCTTTTTTTTAAACCAGCAATCGCAGTTCCTTGTTTCTACAGAAGTGTTTTCTTGCTGTTTAGCTGTGAAAATCATCTGCTGCATAGAAAAGATCCAGCCCATCCAGCCCTATTGGTCTGTGCTGGTGCTGTTACTGCACACAGGTCTCTTCCAATCCCTTCTGCTGTGTCTCAGGCTTAACTAACTATGCTTTTTTTCCTTCATGTAACTACTTTGAATCAATCACTTCCTGGGCTAAACAGTTATGGCAATACAACCTCACTCCCAGCTAAAGAATTTCTCCTATTCACCAAATAGATTGATGATTATCGAGTGCTGATAGATTGGAATTAGGACAAGGACTAGGATTGGAATCTCCAATGTATAGAAACACGGCCACATCCACCCTGTCCAACACCCTCCTAATTTCATAGAACATCAGGGCTCTGCCTTTTTCCTGAAGATAAAACCTTAAATTTGTCCAATCTTCCCCATATCTATAACACTCTTAGTTCTGGTGAGATCCTTATAAATTTTACTTTGCATTTTCTCAAGTGCTTCATTAGTGTACAGGCCATACGTTGAAATTATTTTGTGCAACTTTACTTTTTTTCCCCTCCATGTCAGTGGTTTCCTGCTTGGGAATATCTACTATTCCTCGACTAACCGAACAATTTCTCCCAGAGTAGAACAAGGAAGGGGTATAGAAAACTCTAGATGCAGTCAGATATGCTCTCCCGAGAAGGGTCCCAACCCGAACCGCCACCTATTCGTGTTCTCTAGAGATGCCGCCTGGCCCGCTGTGTTACTCCAGCACTTTATGTCTTTTTTTTTTTGTAAACCAGCATCTTCAGTTCCGCGAGTCACTGTTTTAATGCTCTCCCAAGAATGAGATACGGGGAGAGAGATGACAAGGTGATTAAAACAATTCTCCACTTCCTGCGCAGGGAATGACAAGTGCTGACAACTAACATGGGCAATGATCAGCTCCACAGTCCTGGAATATAGGGAGGATAGGAATATGGGATTAACGTCAGAATAGTGTAAATGGGTAGTCATTGGTCAGTGTGGACTCAGTGGGCCTGTTACCCTCCTGTATTTTTCTAAGAATCTATGACTCAGTCTTGCCCTCAAGCAACACAAATCTTTTGTCAAAGAAAGGTATTTGCAATCAAATGCTTCTAAGAAACCCCCTTCGTTTTCAGAATATAATTCCCATGCTCCCTTTGTATCCCTGGCAGTCATCATTAGGCTCTCACAGCATAGATAATATGGAGCATAGACAGCATAGAGGAATATCATTTGATACATCATATATCCAATTAAAAGGTCTAGAGTTCCCTTCCGTCCTAACATCATATAATTTGACAAATAGA
This sequence comes from Malacoraja senta, assembly GCA_038087875.1. Lineage (NCBI taxonomy): Eukaryota > Metazoa > Chordata > Chondrichthyes > Rajiformes > Rajidae > Malacoraja > Malacoraja senta. The sequence goes on from CM075988.1 coordinate 25,037,847, forward strand.
CAATAGATGCAGGAGTTGGCCCTTCGAGCCAGTACCGCCATTCAATGTGATCATGGCTGATCATCCCCAATCAGTACCTCGTTCCTGACTTTTCCCCATATCCCCTGACTCTGCTATTTTTAAGAGCCTTATCTAGCTCTCTCTTGAAAGCATTATTGAAGAATTATTGAAGAATGTTACTAATTCAGAGGCACAATATTGCATATGTTGGAAATCTGTAATATAAACTGAAAGTGCTGAAAATAGCTCAGTGCATTGGTTGCAAAGATAATGTTTTAATTCCATAACCTATAGGCAGGGATTTCAGCTGCACATGTCTCTCTAGGTCCATTGGAGATGTGGATCACAGTAGATGAGAATTTCCTCCTGCTAACACTCCCAAATAGCCTTTCCCTGCTTTGATTACTGACAGCCCCTGGTCAAATTTGACAATAGAGTTTACATTTTTCCAGTTTTGCTGTTTCTGCAGCTATTACCGTATTTTCCTTCTTGCGCACTTTCTTTGTGTGTTAATAAATTAAAGTTCCTTTAGCCTTTCCTTAACCCTGTGTTTGCAATTGCCCTCTCTGCATAAATTCTCATTCAAATGTCCTTTATATCAAAATTCCTTTATATCAATATTGGGGCAGCATGGTGGTGCAGCGGTAGAGTTGCAGCCTTACAGCGCTTACAGCGCCGGAGACCCGGGTTCCATCCCGACTATGGGCGCTGTCTGTACAAAGTTTGTACGTTCTCCCCGTGGGTTTTCTCCGAGTTTTTGGTTGCCTCCCACACTCTAAAGACGTACAGGTTTGTAGGTTAATTGGCTTGGCATGACTGTCCGTGGTGTGTGTAGGATAGTATTAATGTGCGGGGATCACTGGTCGGTGGGTCGAAGGGCCTGTTTCCATGCTGTAACTCTCAACCAAAAAAACTAAACTAAAAGAATCCACTCTATGTAAAGCAATTTGGATCAGCTGATGGATTTGAAACATTCTATATAAATACAATTTCTCCATTGTTGTGACAATGTCGTTCAATATTCTATGTGCTTTGAATATTTTGTTTTATTATACACCTCACTGTGAGAAAATCTCTAATAACTCTTCTCTCCTCCCTTAGTTTATATATTAACCTTTTGAATCTACCATAAAGTTTCTTGATATTCAAATGCAGCCCAAAGGTCTTGTGTGAACTTGTTTTTGCTCTCTATTCATTTGAATTGTTTCTTCCCTGGCTTTTCTGCTTCGTGTCCCAGCACCAGATTTTGCTTTGGAACACTTTATTCAAATGAATTACAATCTGAGACAAATAATAATGCAACTTCACACTATCAGCTGGTGCATAGTGGTCACATTTAGGACTCGATGCCTCTGGGCCAAGGAAGAGTGAAGAAATCAGCCAAGGTCTTATGACGTTAATCAGAATAGAGTGAGGAGGAGTTAGCTACCGAGGTACACGTTTGTTTAGCCATTGCTTCTGTTAGTTATTTTAACCTCAAACCCTCGTTCTTTGTTGATATCCCTTCAATGCTATTTCATTCCCACCAGAGTTACTATGTATCTTCATTTCATAGACTGAAGATTGTGCATCAGCCGGTTTATTTTCCACACTCTTGTAACTCTTTGGACAAAGAAATGTTTTTCTAAATTTGAACTTAACTGGGTTTAAATTTCAAATCCCAAATTCTGGATTCCTCCGTTGAAGGAGAGTGTCCTTTGTGCTATCATTTCCCTTGACATGGTGCCAACTGAAGACACAAGATTAGGAGGTGGGGTGGGTTCACATCTGGTCTCACAACAGTTCATTGTAAGGCAAAGGTTTAATTGACTCAGGAATACAGACTGGTTAAAGGAGGGAATAAACAGAGCTTATTAAATAAGAAACCATAGCAACTTCTCTGGCGAGAGATGCAAGGCTCCCTGTCACGGTTCGTCCCAAGCAGCTGGGTAACAGAAGACTCTCTCATTTATGGGCTCGTTCCCCGGCACAAGTTCAAAGACCAACATCAAGTGTGGCTGGAAGACCATCAATTCGGTGAAAGATGGTCTGCCCCAAAGCATGTTGGTCTGACAGCACAGCAAGATGTCCATAAGGGAATGGTGCAGACTGGCCAATTCCAGACCACAGGGGTACAAGCTGTGGGGTCCACCAATGCTCAGTGCAGCCAACACCAAGGCTGTCTGGAGGAGGACCACAGTCCAGGGTCCTTCCATTACTTGAGGGGCTGAGTCTAGTGAAGACACCCCTCAAATAAGAGAAGGGATATCACCCCTGGGGCCACATGAGTGGCAATGGCGCTGTTTGTGAAGTAAAAGGGAGGTGCTAATCCTGAGTATAACACTAGTAATATTGAATGTATAGACATTCTATAAACGAAAGCAGGGTCATTTCTCCTGTGGGATGCATTGAATGGAGGATAGTTGTAGACAGATCCAATGCTCAAAGTCCATCTCCCTCTCCTTACCATGCGTGTTTGACAGGGTCTCCACACTGGGTGGGAATAATGTCATTTTAGGCAGCATTTTAGAAGGACATCGTGGTCGGACCCGCTGGTGTTCAGTGAGAAGCATCCAGGGAATGCATGTGTCAAGGACAAGTCCAATGTTTATTGGTCGGCACTTGCTGGACAGAGATGGTGAAATGCTGGGGCCATTTGATGGTCCTGATGTCGTTCAGACCAGTTGAAGATTGGCTATTTCAGTGCTAATATAAGAAATAAAGATTTATAAATGTTTAGCACTGTGAAAGGTTGATTGCACTCACGGCCTCCTGTTAAATAAGAAAAGGAATTTGCATTTCTATAACTTTGTTCATGGCTAAAGCACTCTACAGTCAATGGAGTATTTCTGAAGCACAGAAAAGGAAGTAAGAATAGAGGTGAAGGACTATTACGCACTAAAAGATATGGGAGCTTCCAGCCACTCACAAACCCGTGTTTTCTTCCTCCTTTCCTCCTTTCTCTTTGAAAGTGGTGGAGGCCGGTGCTCCGGATACTTTCAAGAGAGAGCTATATAGGGCTCTTAAAGATAGCGGAGTCAGGAGATATAGGGAGAAGGCAGGAACGGGGTACTGATTGTTTAGACGCCACCATGATCACATTGAATGGCGGCGCTGGCTCGAAGGGCCGAATGGCCTACTCCTGCACCTATTGTCTAAAACTTGTTTTACATTTCCAATTCTGTCAGAAAGTCGTTAACATGAACCACTAACACTGTTTCTTCCCCCACACCCATTGCCTGACCTGCTGAGTATATCCGGCCTATTCTGTTTTCATTTCAGGTTCCCAGCATCTGCATTATTTTGCTTTCAGAAGCAATTGGGAGGTCGGATCATGGTTGAACTGTAAGCACGGCCACAGAGTTGTTGGAGCATCGAGTGTCCTTTGATAAAGAATGTAAGTGAATCAGTTGAGTTCTTTTGATTTCATCATTACTTTTACTATGATTAATTTTGCTTTATTTCTGTATATTTTGAAACTGAATATAAAATTCTCAGTTTGCCCTGGTGGAATCTAAGGTGGTGTTCCCTGGGTTATTCTTCAGTGGTCCCACAGAAACATAGAAAATAGGTGCAGGAGTAGGCCGTTGGGCCTTTCGAACCAGCACCGCCATTCAATATAATAATGGCTGATCATCCAAAATCAGTATCCCGTTCCTGCTTTTTCCCCATATCCCTTGATTCCTTTAGACCTTAGAGCTAAATATAACTCTTAGCATTGTCTATTAGGTCCAGGATAAATGCCTTCAGGTCGGTCATAGTGATACAGTGTGGCAACAGGCCCTTTGGCCTAACTCACCAACAATGTCCCAGCTACACTAGTCCCACCTGCCACTTGGTCCATATCCCTCCAAACCTGTCCTATCCATGTACCTGCCTAAATGTTTCTTAAACGATGAGATAGTCCCTGCCTCAACTATCTCCTCTGGCAGCTTGTTCCATACACCAACCACCCTTTGAGTGAAAATGTCACCCCTGAGATTCCTATTAAATCTTTTCCCCTTCACCTTGAACTGATGTCCTGTGGTCCTCTATGATATCCCACCACCAGTGCAGATTCCATTGCGCTCAGCCTCCACTTGTGTGTGGCATCTGAACACGGAAATGGAGGATTGCCAATATCTGAGAAACCAGCCCTGAGATCCTGGAAACGATGTCGGGAATCGGGCAAGAATCACGCGTTAGGACAAGATGTACAAGCGAGAAATGGGCCAGGACATTTCAAAGCCCAGCGGGGAGGCGACAGCGAACGGGTTAAGTTGTCAAAGTGAAGGCGTTGACTGCGGGAGCGAGATTTTTTTTCTCCTTTGATGATGTCGGAGAGATCTCTCATCCTCTTTGTTTCAACCCCGTACAAAGGATAACATTATTTCAAGGCACGATGCTGCCATCCGCACCTGACAGATCGCTTCCCAAGGAATGTAGCCGGAATCTTAATATCTGTCTGTGCCCAGCCATTGATTCCTGACCCTGCCTGTTGATGCAGTTGCTCAGCATCCCGTAACACCCACCTAACGCCCCCAGCTCCCCTCACCTCCCCCCACCATCCCTCCTCTCCCCACCCTCCACACATACATTCACAGTTACATTCACACACACACAAGCACGCATACACATATACAAGCACACGTACACACACACACAAGCACGCATACACACACACATACAAGCACACATACACATGTACATTCACACATGCACACACACATACAAGCATACACACATTCACACACACATACACATACATATACAAGCACACATACACATAAACACACATGCACACACACATACAAGCATACACACATTCACACACACATACATATACCAGCACACATACACATAAACACACATGCACACACACATACAAGCATACACACATACAAGCACATATACACACATACAAGCACACACACATATATACACATAAACACATGCATTCACACACACATACACACACATACAAGCGTGCACACGCAAGCACACACACATACATCCACAGACATCATAGACGCACACACAGAGACACAGACATACATACACACAGACCCACCTGTCTCTCCCACAGGTGACACGGTACATGTTAAACACAGGATGGTGGATTGGCGAGCGGTCTATACTGTACCGCTGCCGCCTGCGAGTGAAGCGGCCTCTTCATCCCGCCCGCCCCATGGAGAAGTCGTTAAGAGGAACCGACTTGAAGCCTCCAATTCCAAGCCCACCTTTCCCCCGCGGCCCTTCCTTCCTTCCTTCCTTCCTTCCCCTGCGCCCCACCACAGACAGGACTTGCCAGCCTGCATCTAACCAATTCTTATATTTCTTGTTGCTCTTCTGTTTATTGAAATAATTGGTTTGAAGCAGCCGGCATCGGTTTCAGTAACCTATCGGGATGAATCAGATCCACTTATTAGTATTTCCTACTATCTTAATGATCATGCAGCCCCCCCCCCTCTCCCCTCTCCCTAAACAGTATTACCAGTGTGTTAGAGATGACCCCCCCTCCCTACTCGTAGAGTCGGGGTGAATCCAGCATGCTGGCGCTTACACCGTGCTGGTTTGGATAGCTGAGGTTGTTATAATAGAGACCCCCCTCCCCTCCCCTCACCTCGCCACCTCTCTGTCCATCTTTCCCCCCCGGTCTGCAGCAGCAGAGGGAAGGGAGCGGTAATCAGAGCGCTATTGATTTCTGTTTCCGCCAGTGCTGTTAGCGTTTCGTCTGACTCGGGGAGAGAGAGTCTGACAAAGGAGAAATACTTTCCAGGAGAGAGAGAGAGGGGGCAGTGTGGTCTTGCAAACACTCCTGTATGTCACTGATTAGTGCCTGGTGTGTGTCGGCCATCGGCAACCTCCTTCACCACAGTCAGCTCCAGACTATCTGCGCTGTAAAAAAAAAAACCCAAATTCGAGCGAGCCAGCCGCATCGATAGCTCTATGTCTGTCTACACGGTTACGTTTAAAGACAGTCCCTGTGATGTCGGGTCTGGACGAGACAGGCGGCGAGGATTATGTTCCTGGCGTGTGTATGTGTTCTGAAGAGGTGAGGAAAATAAGTGGGACATTCGTGCATGAGGCTGGACGTATTTTACAGACAGACAGACAGACAGACAGACAGACAGACAATACGCCACCTTGTTCTAGTTACCCGTCTCCGAGGCCAGGGTTACCAATGTGGGATTTTCTCTTTTTTTTTTAATGTCATGTTTGAATGGACAGTAGTTGGGGTTTCCAGCGAAGGGCCCCTGCCTGAGTCGGTCACCCTGCTAGCTGTCTGGCCCCCGCTTCCTCTCCGATGGTGGTTCCAGTCCGTCTGGGTCTAAGATCGATCATCTTATTCGCGTCGTTATATTTAAAAAAAACCAGAGAGGGGGACTGGGGGAATGCGAGAGAAAAGGAGACTGCTTTTTTTTTTTGTTAAGGGGGAGGGGGAGAGGGGAGGGGGGGGGGTGTTGCTTCCCTCCGCGAGATTTTGTTTTTTGGAGCCGTTTCTGTCGGCACAAAGTTCACGGAAAGTGCCTGTTCCTCTGGCCGCCGATGACCAAGAATGACACAAGGAATAGAACAGGGTATGTACAAGAGGGAGGGGGGGGAGGGAGAGAGAGAGAGGGGGGGGGGGCAGTATGTCTGCCAGATTCCCCCCTGTGTATACTGAATGACACATCAGAACTGCAGTTGTTAATTTGGCCTTGGCTTGTTGCAGGCAGCTGATGCATGAGGCCCCTGTGACAGGGTTCGCAAAATACATAGCGAAGAGAGCAGCCGAGAAGGTGGCAGCCCGATGGAGGGAGGGAGGGGGGGGGGGTTTAAAGAGAGGACGAGAAATAGGAGACTGAATATCCTCGGTGCGAGCGGAGATCTGTCTGTACCTGGTTTACCATTTGGTCGAAAGCTGGGATTACGGGGCAACGAAAATCAGAATTTCTTTATTTTTTCTCTCTCTCTCTCTCTCGACAGTCACGTTCTGAGATTGGTGTGATTTGTTTTTTAATCATTACATTTCCTCTCCACTCCTCCCCGGGGCTGGTTGCAGACTGTGTGAATTCCATACGAATAGGTGAGTTGTGAAGTGATGTTTGGTTATCACCTCTTCCCACCCACCGCCGTCTTCCTCTGCTTGTCATTTGCTTCTTAAACCTGATATTTATGGGCTCGGGGCTGGGTAAATCCCCCCTGTCTCTCGACTTGCTTGGCAGACTCTGCCTCCTCTCTCTCTCTCTACCCCCTCTCCTCTTCATTTCCTCCCATATTTCACCATAACAGGATGAACGATCAGCCCTGGACATGCTGAGAGAATAGGAAGGGGGGTGGGGGGGTGGGGACTTCTCTAAAGAGACCCCCCCCCAAATAATATATAATATATGATATATATTTATATCTAATGTCATAAATAAATGCCCGGCTGATTAAAATGCAGCCAAAAGCACCGACAAGAGGGAACAATGTCCGATTTCTAACCTTCCTTCTGTTTCTCAACATTTCTCGACACCGATTTTAAATCTCATTTATTCTTGCAAAGTAGAACTGGTTAAAGATGCGGGCAAGGTGAGACTTGGTGTGATTGGCAGGAATGAAGAGGTGGTGTCGGGCTAAGGCGAAGAAGAAGATTAGATTCCTTGCGACTTACTCCGACTGTTTTTTTTTAACTCCATTTAATATATATCTCTCTAAGTGTGTATTTATAAAAACATTGTGCACTCCTCTCAGTCCCTGAGACCCTAACTTGTGATGTGAATCTCCTTAATCCACGGGTTAGGCTCTTGGGAGCTGCGTGCCGTGCGTTGACATCTCAAAATAGGAGGCCATTTGGGAAGGGCCAGGTCTGGTGTTGAGGTGTGTGGGCGAGGGGTGGCTAAATGGAACAATGTCAGTCAGATGACAATCTCACAGACGTCAGCTGGGATGAAAATTGTGTGTTTTTTAAAATTGAAACAAAAGGCAATGTCCAGTTTTGCGCGTTTAACTTTCACTCCGCGCACACATGTTGTCAAGTGTCGGATGAGACGGTGTGGGGGTTTTTCTTTTTCTTTTCTCGAGCGACGTCTCAGCCGCTGTTTCTATTGTCAAAAAAAATTAATAAATCGAATAAAATGACTGACACTTTGAACTGATTCCGTGTGTGAGGTTTTGATGTTCTTCGCGAGTCCTCGTTAAGGGGAACGCCGGCATTTGTGTGTTGGACTGTGGCGAGGGATTGTAAATTATCACCACTGAGGTGACCCCTGTGAGGGAGCCCTTCATTCTGCCCTATTCACCCCTCCCCCCTGTGTGTGTGTGTGTGTCTGTCTGTGTGTGTCTGTCTGTCTGTGTGTGTGTGTCTGTGTGTCTCTCTGTGTGTGTGTGTCTGTGTGTGTGTGTGTGTGTCTGTCTGTATGTGTGTGTGTGTGTGTCTCTGTCTGTGTGTCTCTGTGTGTGTGTCTGTCTGTCTGTCTGTGTGTGTGTCTGTCTGTGTGTGTGTGTGTGTGTGTGTGTGTGTGTCTGTCTGTCTGTCTGTCTGTGTGTGTCTCTGTGTCTGTCCGTCTGTCTGTGTGTGTGTGTGTGTGTGTGTGTGTGTCTGTCTGTGTGTGGCTGTGTGTGTGTGGAGGGGAGTGGGGTGGTTATGTGGGAGGGGAGAGGGGGAGGGGTGGGGATAAATATAATACTGAGCAGAGGACAGAGATTTCTTTCCCCGCCAGGTAAGATGGTGTAAAACAAAGTTGTGCAGACATCCTCCCTCCCTCCCTCCCCTCCTCTCCTCAATTAACCTCCTCCTTGTCTCGTCACAACATCACTCGCTGCCCCGTCTCCTTGCGGGTGCGTCAGCGAGGGGTCGGGAGATCCCGCCGCTACAACCCGCATTTAATCATTGGGTTAACGAGGTAAAATGTCCAACTGATGCTACACAGGGGGGCAGTCAGTCAGACAGACAGAACAATGATACCGCCCACGTGAGGAGACAGCGAGACAGGTGCCCCGGGCTGAACAGGTAGGCAGGTGCTTCAGAGAGAGGTGGCGTTGAGAGGGGGATTCCTGAGGCCGGGATACTCTGATGGTTACGAGGTTGGGGGAGACGAGAGCACACGTGAATGGCGCGAATGAGTGGGAAGAAGCAACTTTAAAAATAAATTAGAATATATATATATATATGTTTTAAACCCCAACCGCAGCTCCGAGCACCAGGTAACTGTAACGGGAAATTTCGGGGGGGAAGGGCAAGAGAGAGAAAATGCCTCTTTCCAGGTTTAGAGTTTCGGCCCCATAGGTTGTTTTACTTACAAGGTGAGGGGGAAGAGAACTGGAGGAACATAAAACGAGAAACTGATTGGGCGATGAATCTGAGCGGGGGCACCAGGTTTGGGATAATTTGGTGAAAAAGACGTCTGTCTCACAGTGAGGAAGGTTTAATCAATGGGGAAGGTAGCATTCGGCCACTGCAGCACAAACAGGTTGGCCCAGCGGTGAAGTGCATTGAAATGAATAGCATAATTGCTAGTTGGGTCAATCACCGATCGGCTAGACTGGTCCAGACACATCAATTAGTGCTGTCTTTAAAGGGGAGGGGAGGGGGGTCTCAGCAGAAACAAGCGGGCCCTTATTGATACTGATCTCCACAGCGGGAAAAAAAAACCTCCAGCTAGCAAAGTTCAAACCTACACCAGCATCTGTGGATGGAAATTTGAAATAAAAACACTCCCAGAAAAAAAATACCGACGAAATATAACGACACCGTCACCCCCCACTGATACAAATATTGGGGGAGGGGGGGGGGGTCGTAGACTTGAGATTTTTTTTCTTTGTGGCTCTCTTTCTGAGGGCTACAACCAGTCAGTGTGCCCTGCCAAACTATTGACTGGTTTAAAGAAATCTTTGATTCAGTCGTGTAAAATCACTCGGCATTATTTGGTGTAGGAAGGAACTGCAGATGTTGGTTTAAACCGAAGATAGACACAAGATGCTGGATTAACTCAGCGGGACAGAGGCAGCATCTCTGGAGAGAAGGAATGGGTGACGTTTCGGGTCGAGACCCTTCTTCAGACAGGGAGAAGGGCCTCGACCCTAAACGTCACCCATTCCTTCTCTCCAGAGATGCTGCCTCTACTCTACTGTCTCTCTCTGGAGGAGAGGGTTGTGGGGAAAGGCAGTGCCGTTATCTTTCACCTGAGAATGCCCACCATTCTGATCTCTCCCGGGCGGGTGAGCCGGTGGTGAGTGTCGGTGTGGGGAGAACTCGCATGCCTCGTTCATTCACCTGCCCATTTATTAATTAAGGCAGCATCAGGATGTTGCGGAAAGAAGAGAAAGGTCGGATGAAACATGCGCCGTGGGCTTTGACAGCTCTGTGTAGACAATAGACGCAGGGGCCAAAATAGAGAGAGAGAGAGAGAGAGAGAGAGAGAGAGAGAGGCTGTTGAGGGTTTGAGATTGTACCTGCGCTTTATAGAACAAGAGACAAGGTGTTCCTTTCGTCAACTATGGACTTGAATCACACAAAATTGTGCCGAAAATGTCGCGACACTTGTGTGTAGTCTCAGTGCAATGTACTATTCCTGCACACTTGTACTCCAGTATCATTGTGCCTATGGATAATAAGATTTTTGTTTCTGAACTCTATGCAAAAAAACCCGCTCTTTCACTGTACCTAGGTACGTGTGAGAATAAAGTTCCCTTGAACCATTGAATGTAGCCAGAGTTTTAATCTGGTTTGAAGTGGTGATCATGAGGTCTTATTGTTTGGGGTGGGACAGGGGGGTGGAATCGCAAGACGTAGGGGTGTCACCAATTACCCCCATTAACCCCAAATAACTATATGATGGGCATAATGAGCCTAATGATGTTTAATTTATGATTGATGTTAAGACGTCCTGTCACTCGCTTTTCCTCTTCCTCCCTCATTAACCAAGCGAATCATTAGGAGGCGAAAAAAAGCGGAAATCGGGCTGTTTTTCTTTTCTTCTGTTGGATAATGGGTTAATCGCCTGTGGAACATGGTTAGATTAATTATACACATTGGGAGACAACCCACCAATCTATCTCAGTGAAGGCATTCGGGTCTGACCTCCCCCCTGATGGAATTCCACACTGACTTGAATAAAACCTCAGGTAAAAAGGCTGGCGGGTCGAGCAGTCTTTTATTGGAGCCGACTACATCCGACCCACCTCCCCCCAGGCTGGGTTTATTCATTTTAAAACACCAGAATAAATCTTTCACACAGTAAGCGATGATATCCTCCACACAAGAAGATATACACAGCTGCACCACCGTTGTAGACTTATCCGCTCATCAGTAAAACGCTGCAGTCAAACACAAAACCTGCACTGCATTGTCTGTAATCCTTTATTTTATATTATTGCACAAGAGAGAATCTTTCTGTTGATTTGCTAAATGTTTCCGTTCCAGTCCCCAGAAGCGATTGAAACACCGACAGTTTCCATTTCACCCAGAGCCGCTAAGCTAAAAGAACTGTTTCAGCTCCAACGCCAGTCTCTCTCTCCCCCTCCCTCCCTCCCTCTTTATGCCTCTGGTTTCATTTTAAGCAGGAAAATTCAGAGCACGGCCCAATACTGTCTGGTTGGTATGGAAACCAGCGGGGCTATTATCGCATCCTTCCCATTCGTCACGAAGGAGCTACACTTGACAGAGAATGCAGGAGAGAGAGAGGGGGGAAAAGAATAGCCATTATTAAAAATAAAGAGGACCTTAGAATCACTAGACTCCATTGTATGTAGATTAAAACTGTATTTGTAGACGATATGGGCTCCACACACAGGATCCCTCCTATTTAATTGTATTTCCTGAGGTCGGGGCTCCACGGGTGAAAGAATTTGTTGAGACGCTGCTGGCCAGACACCCGCCACCTTCATTTATTGAGAGCAGATTGTTTTTTTCTCTCTCTCGCTTGCTCGCCCTCCAGTCGAGGCATTTTATGCTGCTTATAATAAAATGCTTGGTTTAAGACCTGTGTGTTTGCTTATCATAGTCACCGGGAAGCGAGGGACCATTAAGTTGGTGATTGGGGAACACACAGTGTGTGAGGGGAAGAAATTGCTTCTGAAATTTCTCTTCCACCTGCATTCCTGATTCCCACTCATTGTGGATGTTAACCAACGCTGTGGATATCCCTCTAGACTCTAATTGCAAACTCCTGCACCCCGCCTATCTTATTCTTGTTTCCTTTCCTACTTTACAGCTTTGACTGAGCTCCAATACAAAAAAAATGTTTTATTGGCGAAGGACATAAAATGCCCCATAACAATGAAACCTTTTTTCAAGCCATTCTTTATGCATCCTCTCGGTCGCAATGCACCTGCTTATAAGATTTAAACGCCAGTAGATTGTGCCAATTCCTTCACTAATCAGCCGCTCCATCACGTCGCCGGTTTTCGCTGCTCTACTTTGACATCAGCAAGAATTATTCTTTCTAGAATGTTCTTAAAATGATAGCCCTTCAACATGCAGAGCTGGCAAAGTACTTGTAGGAAGATTATATTCATTTCAGTTTTTCTGTTTAAAAACAAAAATATATATATATGCTAGAACAGAAATACATTTCAAAGTCCTTTATCCTCCCACAATAGTCCCATCATTATTCATGTCCGTCAGTGATAGGAGCAGAAGTAGGCCGTTCAGCCCATCTAGTCTACTCCGCCATTCAATCATGGTTGATCTATTTCTCCCTCCTGACCCCATTCTCCGGCCTTCTCCCCATAACCCCTGGTTATTGGTTGTATATCGGAACACTACTCATGGTCTGGAACCACAGTCAAGGTCGAAGGTTCTACCGGAATAATGAAAGGAGGGCAGATATTGGCCCTGGAAACCGAGGTGTCCAGAAGGCAGAAGGAATGAGAAAATGAGACAGGATTTGTTCAAGGTAGGCAAAGGTGCTGGAGAAACTCAGCGGGTGCAGCAGCATCTATGGAGCGAAGGAAATAGACAACGTTTCGGGCCGAAACCCTTCTTCAAGGAGTTTAGTCCAGAAGCATTTTTCTGCACAAAGGGTGGAGATTATCTATTCCTTTTCTCCACAGATGCTGTCTGACCAGCTGAGTTACTCCAGCTTTTTGTGTCTATTTTCAAGAAAATCTGGAGTCTGCTTCAGAAGCTGCTGTTCTGAGCAATTTCAAAAGTCAGATGAATAGATATTTGATATCTATTACATTTAATAACAGATTAATAAATATTTGTTAGCAAAGGGTTGCAGAAACTAGGAAGGTTGCTGAAACACAGATACAAGTCAGGCATATTAGAATAAACCCAGATCAGGATAGAACTATACCAATGTAATTGGTGGATAGGGCCCATATTCTTATCGACTGGTCTTGTGTAACGGACCAGAGGGGTCAAATACTTCCTTCTGATCCTGAGCAACAGACAGTGACTGATCTCATTCTGCCATTGCCGTAGTCACCGACAGGCTGCATGTCCCGTGTATCAACCTTGGTTGCTGAATTTCTTCTTTGTTACCCAGCATAGCAGGTTCAAAGGGGCTGAATGGCCTCCCGTGCCTGTGCGATGAACTCGGTGCGGGTGAATGACTTCTTTCCTGTTCCAGTCTAGCAAGCCCGAAGCCGCTGAATGGCCAGTGTCCCACGCTACATTCCTTCTCCATTCCCTGGCGAGTCTTCAGGAGAGGAGAGAAAAAGGTGACAAAAAAAAATCTGCAATTTTTAGCCAAAGGCTGTCGCTTGTCTTTGTGAGGCCTAAAGACAAGGGCCAGCATTCCCTTTTATTGTCAAAACTTTCTCTCCACTTCGGCTGTAAGTGCTGAAAACAATGGGACTCGGGGAGAAATAAAGACCTGTTAGTCTGAGCCATCAGACAAATAATTCTTGCTTTCCTGAAACTTATTTTTAAAAACACATGAAAGAGAATTTTGATTTACAGTCCCCGGCACATGGTTCAAAGTTGAGGGTGACATGGTCTCCTGCGGGAATGGACAGAAAATCTCTTTAATCACAAAAGTAAGTGTGGGTAATGAAAGACAGCTTCTGTGACAAGCATGCTCATTGAGGCTATTCTTTGTGATACGCAGTGGAAGTGGTCTCTCTGAAGACCCCCTCTCCCCCTCTGTGTGGTGGTCTCTCTCCTCTTTGATCACATGTCCTCCTTGCTCATTCAGAGGTGCTGGTGCTTCAGAAGTGTATAGTGTTACTTCTCTTTTCCTAATAAAAGAAGCCATTATGCGCTTTCCATGGCCTCTGCATGTATTCGTGTGTTCAGTAAATGGGTGTGCGAGTGAGTGTTATTGTTGCTTCAGTGTCTGTGAATGTGAACATTTCGGTATGTTTGACTGTCTACGCATGTCTGACTGTGTATATTTATCCACGACTCTGACTGGGTGCTGGTCTTGCATCTACGGGTCTGTCCATATTATAAGGAGAGCTATTGACAAGGATGGTGCTCGACTACAAGAGAATACAAGGGGATCGACAAGTGGTGGATGAAATCGAATACAAAGAGAAAGCAGAGATTATAAAGGCTAAATGGAGCAGTTCTAAAGATTATGCAGGAACAAAAGGGCACAGATATATATGTGCATACAATCTTTGCAAGTGGCACAATGCGTTGAGAGAACAGTTAGTAAGGCATATGGGATTCTGGATTTCATAAATAGACCCACACAATACAAAAGCAAGGGAGGTTATGTTGAAACCGTATAAAATACTGGTTAGGCCATGATTAGATAATTGCATCTAGTTCTGCTCATCACACAAAGGAATTTAATATGCACTTGAGGCTAAATAACTTGCATGGCATCGGGGGGGAAAGCATGGAAATGGAGCTGAATAGATTGTTTCATACATGGAATCAAGGGGCCAAATGACCTCTTTCCCTGCCGTTACAATTCTGGGATCGTGGAAGTGTGAAATAGTGTGCGAGTCTGTAATATCTGTTTGTGTCAGCACAATTGCATCTCTATGTATGCGAGTGTGAGAGTATGTTGTGTATGTGTGCGCGCGCATAGATTTATTAAAATAGGAACTGCTGCCAGCTAAAAGAATAGCTGCTTGAAGCTGGAGTCTTTGTTCCTGAAGGGTTATTCGAAGAGCATCTGCTTTCATGCCGGGTAGATGTCCTGTCTGCTGGATAAAGAGACAATGAGCTTCTGGATCATCAAGTAACACTGGGAGATTAAGATTTAATTACAGCTCAAGAGTATTACACCAACATTGGATTCTAGGATCAGGCCAAATCAATTCTTCACTTCCTGCAGGGTTGTGTGTTAATGAACCATTGCTTTGATACTAGCTTTTATAATGCCAGGGTGGAAGCAGGGAGACCAGCAGGAGTTTCAAGACCAGGTCTGTCTGATTTCACTTGCACTCTGTTCCTGAACCCATCGGGTAAACAAGCAGCTTCCAGCACCGTCCATGAAAACTAACATTCCACGTGGAACTGAGCACAAAGTTTCACTTTTCTTCCATTGTACAACAATGACAATTACTCAGTAAGGCCGAACTAACTACTGACCCCCTGAAATAGGCACTACATGTGGGCAAGGAAGAGCAAAGTCCTGAAAAAGCCCCCCCAGTTATTGAAAAGAAAGATTAGCTTTTAAAACAGGCTTTTCAAAATTCTTGCTCCAGACTTTGCTATTCCAACACACTTCTTGCAGAATTCCACCTTCCCGCTTGCATAAACTCCAATTCATCCAATTTCTCTATATGTTCCTTAATCTGCACCACCCATTGTTCCTCTTTCCACTTTACTAAACTGCTTGCTGGTCCTGCAGTGTTTCCGTTTGAAAATTCTTACAGAATGCCGTGGATGTCAGTGGGTGGTGAATCTGTGGAATTCTTTGCCACAGGAGGCTGTGGAGGCCACAAGTCAGTGGATATTTTTTAGGCAGAGATAGATTGATTCTTGATTAGTACGGGTGGCAGAGGTTATGGGGAGAAGGCAGGAGAATGGGGTTAGGACAATGGACAATAGGTGCAGGAGTAGGCCATTCGGCCCTTCGAGCCAGCACCGCCATTCAATGTGATCATGGCTAGGAGGGAGAGATAGATCAGCCGTGATTGAATGGCGGAGTAGACTTGATGGGCCGATAGGCCTAATTCTACTCCTATTCCTTATGACCTTATGTAGCCCGGTCCATCACACAGACCAGACTTCCAACCATTGACTCCATGGAAACTTCAGCATGGAAAAATAGCCATCATAATTAAAGACGTCCCACCCGATCATTCCTTCTTCTCCCCGCTCTCTCGCTCTCGAGGATAAGGTACAGTAGCTTGAAACCACTCATCGCCAGACTCAGGAACAGCTTCTTCCCCTCTGCCATCAGATTTCTGAATAGTCCTTACATAAGTTAGGGTATGGTCCAATTCACCTCTACACTGTAAACTCTGGCCAGACCTCTCAACATTTTGAGATCAGATAAAAAGTTAAAACCAGGGTGGCACAGTGGCATAGTTGCTGCCTTACAGAGCCAGAGACCCCAGGTTCGATCCCGACTATGGGTACTGCCTCCATGGAGTTTACATGTTCTCCCTGTGACCGTGTGGGTTTTCTCCAGGTGCTTTGGTTTCCTCACACATTCCAAAGACGTACAGGTTTGTTGGTTAATTTCTGTCTGTAAATTGTCCCCAGTGCGTAGGATAGAACTGGTGTATGGGGATCGCAGGTTGGCATGGACCAAATGGCCTGTTTTCACGCTGCATCTTTAAACTAAACAAAACTAGACCTCTTTGGTTATAAACAAATCTTTCAAATTTCAGGATAAATCGGCATAGTCATCATCCAGGAAAATCCTGGCCCTTTGCTATAATAAGTAGAGATACAGCGAGCAAGGAAATCCTCATCTAGAATTCATGCTCAGTCACAAGGACTATGTTTTCTAAGAAGGACACCGAAGCTTCAGATGCAGCAGTCTGTTGATCTAAAGGTGCAGGGGAAAGGACTCCACTTAGAGACGAGGGGCCAGAGAGGTTGAGACTGTTCTCAGTAGAGAAGAGTCATTAAGATGAGGTTTAATAAAGGTGTCCAAAATTGTGAGGAGTTTTGACAAACTAGACTGGGGAAATTGTTCTTATATAACCAGAGTGCACAGATTAAGTTAATTGGCAAAAGTGTATGACGGCAGATTTTCTATTTTAGTCAGCATGAGATTTTGATTTGGAATGTTGCACAGATATAATAATATTACAAAAGGAAATAGACAGAAATGGAAGAACAAAAATTCTGCACAAAAATAGCAAATCAGCAGATTTTTCAGCAAGGCTAATTGATGGTTCGACCAAAAAACCCAGAAAGTGTTGGAGTAAGTCAGCGGGTCAGGCAGCATCTCAGGAGAACATGGATAGGTGACGTTTCGGGTTAGGACATTTCCTCTGACTGATTGTAGTGGGGGAAGAAAGCTGGAAGAGAGGTGGGGGCAGGACAAAGCTGGGCAAGTCTAATTGATATATAATTTAATGGTTCTCTTCATTGTAGCTCAAGCATGGAACACAAAGTCCAAAGAGTATCTCAGAGTGTCAGCAAATACCTTGAAGACTTAGTTGGGCGATATTTTGGTTCGGGATCATTCTTCAGTCTGAAACATCACCCGTTCCTTCTCTCCAGAGATGCTGCCTGTCCCCCTGAGTTACTCCAGCATTTTGTGTCTCTCTTCGGTTTAAACCAGCATCTGCAGTTCCTTCCTACACACTAGTAATTATACTAATTCTGTTCAGATATTATTTTAGTGAATCTCTGTTGTCTTTTCACTGGTGCTTCTGTTTTTCCTGATATGGAGACCAGAATTTACCCAACATTGTTCTATGCAAGTTTGGCAATACTTCTGCTTCCAGTTCTATCCCAAGAGTCCCTGGATTGAAATAACGGGGGAAGACTTTGTGGGTCAATTAAGCATTGAGGGAAGAGGAAAACTGCCTACCAGAAGGACTGAGATAAATATTCCTGCAGTGTATTGATTATATAATTTTGGACGAGTGTAGTGTTGTATGCCGAGTGATTTGATTTGTAAACCATTGGAGGTCAAGCACTTTGCAATTGATCTGCAGTAGTTCTCTTAGAACTGCAAATCATCTAGAATTGCAGTCAACAAAAAGTTTACATCTAAAACGGTAGCTACTAGTAGGTAAATCAGGCAGAATTTATTTTTAAGCCTTTAATAACAGCAATACATTGAACAATAAATGGCCAGCTTCCATTCCCACATGGAGGCTTCAGGCAGAAACCTGTCTTTGATTCTCTTCCACCATGCCACTTCTGCCATGCCACCATGCTTCCTCTTATCAAGTCCACACACAAGATTAGAAGTTGTTCAGCCAGAGCTGCATACAATGGTGTCTGTCTTGTGCGTGGTGGTGGAAAGATTGGTGGAAACAGGGACAAATCAAGGACAATGTAGAATAGATCATTGTTAGTTGGGAGAAGGTAACAACAAAGCAAACAGACAAAATATAGTCGGAGACAGTAAGATTGGTCGGAGAACTGGGATGGGAAGTAGGGATGGAGAGAGAGGGAAAGCAAAGGCTACTTGAAGTTAGAGAAGTCAATGTTCATACCGCTGGGGTATAAGCTGCCCATGTTTGGATTAACTCAGCGGGACAGGCAGCATCTCTGGAGAGAAATTTACAGTGCAGATGGAGGCCACTTGGCCCATCAGGCTTGTGCTGGCACTGTGAAAGAGCAGTTGTTTCATCCGTCACTGTTAAGTTCCTCATTGCCAAAATATCTATTCTACTCCCAAAATCCATTACTTCTAATTGAAGTAAACAAGATGAATATACTCTGGCCAGTATTAAGTTACAATCAAGAAAAATGCATTGTGTATGTTAGAGGAAAAGAATTAAACATCCACAGATAGGTACAGATGAATCAAATAACTACCTCTCTCTGCCCAACCAAGTGATTTCAATTTACAATTGATTACATTTTTCCATTTGCTGTATCGAGGAACCTTTGACTTCTTTAAGGGAAGATTGCCAGTCTTTAGACTTACTGCACTGCGGCAGTCCCTTTGGCCACCGAGTCCGCGCCAACCAGGGATCAACCAGGGTACATTAACACTATCCTACACTCTAGGGACAATTGACATTTTTTTACTGGTCAATTCACCTATAAACCTGCACGTCTTTGGAGTCCACTGTCACGAAAGCCAAAGGAATTTCATAATCAGAGTGGCGAGCAGTCGCGATTTTGTCAGAGATGGATCTTGTTGTCGTCTTGATGTCAAGCACTAAGAGGGAGGGATGATGGATCATCAACTACATTGGCAAACGCTCAAGACCCAGAACGACCTTGGCATTCACTGTTTCAATTTTCCTCTTGCACTTTAAACCATTATATTTGGATTTACACCGAATACTCAGAGTTTACAGCACAGAAGCAAGTCCAAGTGATCCATTGTTAATCCGCAGCAGCCTCGTATCACCCCAGCAATATACCAACCAGTCTATTCTCCGCCATGCACATAGCAACCTACTCAAATATTCCTCCTCTAATGTGCTTCTTGCCATGTCCTGATAATTTTAATCTTCCTCCAGGATTTAGTAATGCCCATCTGATTTTTTCCAACCCCTATCTTGATACTCAAATATACTCTTCTCTCCTCTCCCATCAGGCAAGAAATACAGAAGTGTGAAAACGCACACCTCCAGATTCAGGGACAGTTTCTTCCCAGCTGTTATCAGGCAACTGAATCATCCCACCACAACCAGAGAGCAATGCTGAAACACTATCTACCTCTTTGATGACCCTCGGACTATCCTTGATCAGACTTTACCTTGCACTAAACGATATTCCCCAATCATGTATCTATACACTGTAAATGTCTCGATTGTAATCATGTATTGTCTTTCTGCTGACTGGATAGCACGCAACAAAAAGCTTTTCACTGCACCTCGGTACACGTGACAATGAACTAACTGTAATTACAAATATCGCTACATCTATCCTACGAACTTTCTACAATCAAGCGTTAATCTTTTCTTGCAAGAAGATATCAAATCCATTCAGTCTTTCCTAATAACAAATAGTTCTAAGTTCACCTTTATTTATTTTATGCACCTTCTCCAGTAACCTCTCTTTCTGTTCTAATTTATATTGCAGCTTTGCATAAAGACCTCTCAAAGCAATTGTTTAAACAGTAAGCTACTTTGAAGTACAGTGAAGTGTACTTGCCTTGATAAATATGATAACTATTCTTTGGCAGCAAACTCCCACAGCTATCAGTGTGTGACAACTGGATTTACATTAAATTGATATTGCCAGATGCAAATTTTTTTTGATTATGTTTCTCAGTACCATAACCCTGATTGTACTATAACCGCACCTGCATATAAATCATACCCCCACAAATACAACACATACATCATGTCTTAAGGTAATTTAGCCACATCCCATTGTTGCAGATAACATAGTGTGGTAATTTGTAAGGTTAGTGATTAGCAGCTTGGTGAAGCGGATGCGATCATCGTAGATAGCCCCCCAAAACACCAAATAGAATCTTCCGGATAATCCCATGCAATAAAACCACAATTGAAGTTTCTAGTCATCTTGAGTCAGTGAATCTAATTATCAGAATTTGGAACTGGAGAATCTGATCCCAAATAATACAGCTGGAGATGTCAGTCATTGGCTGAAAATGGACTGACAGATTTTAAAAATAATTGCTTTTGGGATACATGAATTTGAAATAACAGCAGGAGCCACTTCAGCCCATCACACCCATGCTATCCTTTCCAGGTAGAATTACTCCACTGAATTTAAGAGTGTTCTTGACAAGTCCCAGTCCACTATCTACAACTGGATAGACTAACCGGCACAGAATATTCATTCAACATTGAGATACTAAGTTAGTCACCAGTGACCTTCCTACATTCCAGAACTACCAACCATTGCTGTTCCAGGGTTGAATCCCACCATCTTGTTAAATCTCTTCTCAAAACCTTCTTCAATCCACCGTTTCAAGTTTCCTTTTTGCACTTTAAACTCACCATTGAATTTGGATTTACACCAAAATACAACTGGAGATCTTAAAACCAACCATGGTCATCTCGTCAACTCTTCCCCCAACTCCATGCTCACCGTTCATTCACTGTCTGCTTCCAACTTCACAACAATGTCTTTGGAGCAGCACGCACTGCGTTGATGGTTAGACACTTTGAGATTCCCAACAGTCAGGCTTGTTGCTCTTAATGCAGACTGCTGCTGATGGTTTTATAAACACTATGGTTGTAGGTCCTCAACTATAATATGCTCTGATCTGCAGGTGTTGATTTCTCAGTGGCACCAGCTGCTCTCCAAGTGGCATTCCTCAAGTACCAGTCTAGCTAATCTCTTCACAGTGATCAGCCACAGGTCTGGCCCAACTGATAGTGTCAATAGAGATGAATAACGATAGGAGCAGGTATTGTGGAGAGTTAGAAACACGGAAACATAGAAAATAGGTGCAGGAGTAGGCCATTCGGCCCTTCGAGCCTGCACCGCCATTCAATATGATCATGGCTGATCATCCAACTCAGTATCCTGTACCTGCCTTCTCTCCATACCTCCTGATCCCTTTAGCCACAAGGGCCACATCTAACTCCCTCTTAAATATAGCCAATGAACTGGCCTCAACTACTTTTAGTGGCAGAGAATTGCACAGATTCACCACTCTCTGTGTGAAAAAAAAAGTTCTCATCTCGGTCCTAAAAGACTTCCTCCTTATCCTTAAACTGTGACCCCTTGTTTTGGACTTCCCCAACATCGGGAACAATCTTCCTGCATCTAGCCTGTCCAACCCCTTAAGAATTTTGTACGTTTCTATAAGATCCCCCCTCAATCTTCTAAATTCTAGCGAGTACAAGCTGAGTCTATCCAGTCTTTCTTCATATGAAAGTCCTGCCATCCCAGGAATCAGTCTGGTGAACCTACTCTGTACTCCCTCTATGGCAAGAATGTCTTTCCTCAGATTAGGAGACCAAAACTGTACGCAATAGTTGAAGCACGAGGTTAAAACTCACTTGCTGAAAATGAACCTGAAGGTGACAGAAGCAACGTAAGGATTAGTGATGGGTAGAAGCAGCAGCTACAGACCATTTGGAGTAAATAGCTTGTTCCAATGATGCATATTCCATGCAAAAACTGAGTTAATGTTGGGGCAATAGATATTGGCAACCAACTAGACAGCAATACGGTTCAAAGATAGTCCACAACTGAGATAAGTCTAGATTGGAGAGAAGCTTTGCACCACCTACTGCTGGTTAAAAATACAAAAAATGACAGAGTGCTGGAGTATCTGAGTGGATTAGGCAGCAACTTTGGAGAACGTGGATACATTTCAGTTTGGGACACTTCTTCAGACCTCAGTTTAAAAAACGTTGTAATTTTAAATTTAAATCCCAATTTTAAAATGTAAATATGAACAAAGATCACGAACGTGCATAATCTGCCCATCAGCAAAGACGAGCTATTTGAGGTCATCGTAAAGGATTGTAGACTCGTCGAGTAGGGAAGACAATAGACAATAGGTGCAGGAGTAGGCCATTCGGCCCTTCGAGCCAGCACTGCCATTCAATGTGATCATGGCTGATCATCCCCAATCAGTACCCCGTTCCTGCCTTCTCCCCATATCCCCTGAGTCCGCTATCTTTAAGAGCCCTATCTAGCTCTCTCTTGAAAGCATCCAGAGAACCGACCTTCACCGCCCTCTGAGGCAGAGAATTCCACAGACTCACAACTCTCTGTGAGAAAAAGTGTGTCCTCGTCTCCGTTCTAAATGGCTTACTCCTTATTCTTAAACTGTGGCCCCTGGTTCTGGACTCCCCCAACATCGGGAACATGTTTCCTGCCTCAAGTGTGTCCAAACCCTTAACAATCTTATATGTTTCAATAAGATCCCCTCTCATCCTTCTAAACTCCAGAGTGTACAAGCCCAGCCGCTCCATTCTCTCAGCATATGACAGTCCCGCCATCCCGGGAATTAACCTTGTAAACCTACGCTGCACTCCCTCAATAGCAGGAATGTCGTTCCTCAAATTAGGAGAGTGGGAGACTAAAGAGAAAGCCAGCATGAGATGAAGAGAATGACGGAAGAGACAGCCAGCGTGTAGCGGAGGTGAGACTGGGAGAGGAAAATGAAATGAGGCAGAGAAAGTAGAAGGGGCGAGGTATGAAGCAAGAAGCAAAAAGCAAAAGCAAAAGAGGGAAAGGTTGAATAAAATAAAGAAATAAAGTGCTGGGAATAAAGAAAGAGCGACTACCATTGTGAACTAAATGAGTTTGTAAAACCATAAACAAAAATAAAAAGAGAAAATGCAGCAAGTCTGTCTGTCTGTGGAGAGAAATGAGATGTTATGACTGTCTGTCAAAGCCCATGTCTTCTCGTTTCAGTTTTCCGTGCTTTTCTTGTTTCTTGAGCTTTCTTTTCATGTTCCAGGCTCGTCAGTTTGTCTTTATCTTTCACCCGAGTAGAGAGGGAAGGGCTGGAATATGGCATTCTTTGTCTCGCTAACCCTGTGATAACCACTTCTGTTGGGGTCACCATTGCCTTCAGCTTTGAACAAGCTCCGGTTCCTCCTGTAACATTCTGTATTTCCTGTGGACATTCACGGCCAGCTGAATGAAGGCAGTGTAAACTAAGCATTACTTAATCATATTTTGATTACAATATAAATAAAACAAAATTATGATGTATTTAATATTTCAGTGCCAAGAACGATAGTCGTGCAGTTAGCTTGTGCCAATAATGGAATTTTAAATGGGTTTATACCTCCAACAAAATTTCAGATGCGAATAGTACACAAACACATTCTTTGCAGGGTTCATATGAGGTCTCGATCGTAAGTCATTTGGGTTTCTTTCTTAAAAGGGCAATGTTTTTGTGAAAATTCCAGTGACAAAAATAATTTGTGCTGCTTCATTTTCTGCCTCTTTCCCTTAAATATGTCAAATTATTTTTCACGAGGGCACTCCATTTTCAGAGCTTCATATCCAATACCAAGTACCCAAAATGAAACTTCTATTAAATATTTCAACCAAACAATGTACAGACAGCACCCGTAGTCGGGATCGAACCCGAGTCTCTGGCACTGTGAGGCAGCAACTCTGCCGCTGCACCACCACCATGCCACCCTACAGTAACAAGAGGATTGGAACTGGATGTAAGGCATATGTCGGAGGAACTTCGGCCTCCCAACATGTCTGCTCGTCCATCGGTAGATGCCAGAGTGTGGCAGAGTTTGGGACAATGGCATTGGGGTAGAGCTGCGATGCCACAGCCCTTGCAGAAAGTGCCACTGTTTTGGGTGAGGAACGGAACAGAACATACTAAGTGAATGCCAAGAACTTGGGTAGTGGTGCAGGAGCTGGAAAAGATAGCAGGACATTTTATCAAAACCAGCTAACAGGCAACAAGGAACGGATCAGAATGGGCATACACACAATAAAATGGAAATCCCAACCCAACAAAAATAAACCGAACCTCCAAGCAATTATATCAAAATACAAAAGTCTACTGTTGAAAATGCACAACGTCCCAGTCTAATGCATCAAATTTCATAAAATACAATCTTGGGACAAACAAATATTGGCAAGCATCCAGCATATCGCAATCGAGCTACACCATAATACTCCGACAATCTGATCAGAATTCATTCCACTACCAAATTATAGCAAATAAAATACTGTAACTGTAACATTAATTCTGCTGCAAACTTATCAAAACTTCAGGGCAAATCAACATGATTGTTGGATACAATGACAAATAACTGAAGCAGAACCCCGTACAAATTAAACAATTATACTGGAAAAAAAAGGCCAGACATCTCCAAAATAAGCCATCAGCAAATATCTCCGCAAACTCCACAGAAATGCAGCAACAAGCCAACGTATAGTTTAAAAAATGTTGAACGAATAAACCACATGATTTGAACTGTGGGAGTGCTTCATATGCACGTTTGTGCCCATGAAGAAATGGTGTTCATAAAAGAACAAGACAAGTGCAGTGAAGATGTATCAGGTTGTTGCCAGGACTTGAGGGCCTGAGCTATACGGAATGGTTGGGTAGAATAGGACTTTACTCCTTGGAGTGTAGGAGGCTGAAGGGTGATCTTATAGAGGTGAATAAAATCATGAGGGAATAGAAAGGATGAACGCACTGAGTCTTTTACCCAAGGTAGGGGAATGAAGAACCAGTGGGTTTAAGGTGAGAGGGGAAAGATTTAATTGGAATCCAAGAGGCAACTTTTTCACACGGAGGGTGATGGATATACAAAACGAGATGCCAGAGGAGATATTTGAGACGGGTACTATACAACATAAAAAAAACCACACTTGAACAGGTACATGGATAGGAAGGTTTAGATGGATGTGGGCCAAATGCAATCAGATGGAACAAACTTAGATGGAGCATTTTGGCTGGTGTCGGCAAATTGGGCCGAAGAGCCTGTTTCCATACTGTATAACTCTATGGCTCTATAATAATGTAACCAACTCAAACCATTACAATATCCTAATATACCGACAGATATACATAACATACCAACACGTATACATTGCAGTATACCAGTATACATGCAGAGGTCCAAAAAAAGATAGCAATTTAATGGTTGAGTTAAAATATTCATCATAAATGCTTGATCAAATATCAACACAGACAGGTAAAGCAATTGAAATACGTTCCGATGTATCATGAGACTGGAGTTGGCGGGAGGAGTGAGGAACTGGATAAGAACCAAAATACCTTTGGCGGAACATCAAATACAACAGCGAAAAATCAAAATATACAGGTAAAAAAATATACAGGAGAAAAAAGCAACAATTTATAACAAAGAAAGAACAAATGCACTTGACTGAACCAATCACCGATAAATAAACCATACCTAAACATACTGGTTGAGAAAACTCTGCCAATATACACTAATCAAGGAAATATATTCAGCAATACATCAAAATGCATTGGAGGGAAGAATGGTTTGAAGAAGGGTCTTGACCAAAAACATCACCTATACCTTTTCTCCAGAGATGCTGCCTGACCCACTGAGTTACTCCAGCATTTTATTTCTATCTTCGGAGAAAAGAACAAAACCGATTGGTTAAAGAATGCCTACTAAAACATGTTAGACAAAAAAACCCACAATATATACTTGATAAACGTTGAAGAAATCTTGCAATTCAATACAACAACAAAAAATCAGAAAAACAAGAATGTGCTCAGAGAATATGACACAAAAACCACTGGAGAGAAAAAACTAATGCAAATAACCTGGGGAAAAAACTGGTGGAAAAATCATCGGCCGCATATAGAAAAATATCAAAATATTCTGGAGAAAATGCTTACTAAAATAGCAAAAAAATGCTGGATAAAAAGCACGTCCACATAATATTTTTGGTAAAATCTACCAAAAAGCACCATCATAGAAATGCAATATATTTTGGAGATAAAAATCAGGAAATTATACTGCAGTGCAAAGACTATAAAAATTGTGGAAAATGCAAAAATACTCAAATGAGCAGCAACTTTGGAATAAAACATATTCAAAGGGGTGGGGGTAGTATGAGGATGAACCTGTGCGTACTTGTATATAGAATAATTAGAAATTAGTAATAAAGTTTGCTCAAGACCAGATAGGCAAGTGAAGGAGAAAGGAATAGGACATTAAGTAGATATGGTGGAATGTAGAAGGAGATGAGAGACAATGGAGTAGCGGTATAGTTGCTGCCTAACAGCACCACAGACCCGGGTTCGATCTTGACTACGTGTGCTGTCTGTACGGAGTTTGTACATTTTCCCTGTGACCGCATGGGTGCTCCGGTTTCCTCCCACATTCCAAAGACGTACAGGTTTGTAGGTTAATTAGCTTTGGTAAAGAAATTATAAATTGTCCCCAGTGTGTAGTTAGTGGAGAGGCTGATCGCAGGTTGGAGTGGTCTGGGTGTGCCGAAGGGCCTATTTCCACGCTGTATCTCTAAAGTCTAAAGCATGTTAAAACATCATTGCAGAATGTGGAGCAGATTGAAGAAGGGTTCCGACCAGAAACGTCATCTATTACTTTTCTCCAACGACCTGCTGAGCTACTCCAGCATTTTGTGTCTATCTGCAGTTACAGAAAATAGTTGCTCCATTGAAGTAAAGTCTTCTTCTTATCGAGTCCACACACAAGATTAGAAATTGTTCAGCCAGAGCTGAACACACTTCTCGGCATCTGCATACAATGGTGTCTGTCTTGTCGCTTCTCGTGCTTCCTGTGCGTGGTGGTGGAAAGATTGGTGGAAACAGGGGCCGTGAAGTGAACGCTCTTTCCTTGACCCTATTAAAGTGACGTGACCATAAGGTACACAAAAATGCTGGAGAAACTCAGCGGGTGCAGCAGCATCTATGGAGCGAAGGAAATAGGCAACGTTTCGGGCCGAAACCCTTCTTCAGACCATAAGGTAACTTTGAATGAAAAGTTGAATAACTATATTTAATGCTCCCGCTGATGAACGCACAATACGTAATGTTTTTTGAGGATTAAAGTTTAAGATTATGGAGATTTAGAAAGTTTGTCAAAAATGAAAAGGCTCTTCAAATGGGTTCCACTAATAGAAAGTGCCTTATGCTGTGAAGAGTCCACTATGTTGTTAGTACAAGGTTGGCCCTGAGACAAGGTTCAATCTCCGGTTCAGAACTTGAGCAGATACCTTCACCGATGAGGGTATACTTTCAGAAACAGTTTTAATAATGAGATCCTGCCAGCCTTCTCATGTGGAAGTAAAACACCCTAGGACATGAGAAAGAGAGAGTGAGAGATTCTTCTTGGCATCCTGGTTGGTATTTATCCCTCAACCAACATCATTAAAAACAGATTAAGTGGTTATTTATCTCATTGCCATTCAACTGGAACATACCAATTGAATGGTGCATTTCCTTCATGACAGTCATCTCTAGTTTCAGCATATTTCATTGGTAGTTTTGTGTAAATCAGTGTGGTTTGTGAAGAATCAGAAGATTAGGGGAATGTGGAGGAGAACGTACACAAATGAATCAGAGTGATTACTAGCTCAATTCTTCTAACATAATACTGCTGCAAAATGTCATAAGATGGGCACTGATTGACATCATACTTTCTGCATGAACCTGTTTATAGGTTTAGGTTTAGATTCACTTCGCCTCCCTAAGAAATCTGCTCTTACTGTCTGAACTGAGCTTTCTGGATTCATGCTCACAGAATGTGAGATGATAAATCGCCCCCCCCCCCCCCCCACTCCACTCTCTCCCCCTTCTCCCCACAAATCAAACTCACCAAAACCAAGAGAAACCAACATTGATTGACCTGTGGGATCAGGATGCAGCCCATGATTTTGTGCAGGAACGTATTCATGCTTACTATCGTGCAGAGGGAACTGTGACAAATGCTTCCTTAAACTTTTACATATCGGAGGTGGAATTCGGAAACATAAAACTCATTGTAATAACAAGCATGAAAAATATGCTGAAGTTTTCACTTTTTAGATTTTCTTACAGGAATCTAATAAGAGGGGATTTTTTAAAACTGCTTTTCTAGCCCAGGGCTATGTGCGTCTGGACTTGTTCATCGTTCGAAGAAAATCTTTTAAACGTTGTCAGTTTTGGTGAACAGTGCCCTAGTTATGAATTATAAAGCCAACAAAGTCATGGACGCTAGTATGTTCAGGGGAAGGAACAATGATATCCTGGAACATTCCAGCATTATAAAGACACTGGGGGTCTTGAAATGCACGAAGGTGGGTACATCTCAGGGGTTTGACCAGACTGCTAGGGAAACAAGAGTGGAGATAGCTGGGGCCTTGTCTACATGGACTTTAGTAAGTACATTGACAAGGTCTCACATGCTAGGCATGTCCAGAAGATTGGAACACATGAATCTATGTTCCATTAAACTATAATGTTTTATTATTAATGTTTCATGTTTTATGTGTCATTCTTAATTGTTACTGTATGTCGTGTTGTCACTTGCGAGCGGAGCACCAAGGCAAATTCCTTGTATGTGTACATACCTGGCCAATAAACTTATTCATTCATTCATTCATCAAGGGTAAGGTAACAAATTGGATAAAGAACTGCTTTGGTGTTATGTGGCCGAGGGTGGCATTGGAGGGTTGCTTTTAGTTTGGAGTCCTGTGACCAGGGGTGGCGTCTCAGAGACTGGTGCTTGGTCCTCTGTTCTTTCACAAATGTATTAATTATTTGGATGACAGTGTGGGTGGCATGATTGGTAAGTATGCAATTGACACCAAAATTGGTGGCTTAGTTGTCAGTGAAGAAGGTTGTCGAAGATTGTATAAGAGCGTAAAAATTCCGTACAGACAAGCACCTGTAGTCAGGTTCGAACCCGGGGCTCTGGTGGTGTAAGGCAGCAACTCCACCGCTGCGCCACCGTGCAGAATAGCAACAGAATCACGTGGGATTAATGCAGGCAAATGGGACTAGTATAGATATGCATGATGGTTGACCCAGACACAATGGGCCAAAGGGCCTGTTTGTTTGCGATGTCATTCTGTGACTGTGTGAGCATAGGTACAGGCTAGTCAGCCAATTGGATTGTGCTGGTATTTATGCTTCATGTATTCTCCTTCCCGCAACACCAGAGTACCCTCTTCATATCCCTCTCAAATGTTCCTCAGCGTCTCCTTCAATGCATCAATATGATTCACTTCAACCATTCCTAAAGGTAACAAACTCATGTTCCCAGCTCTCTGAGTTAACACGTTTCTTTGGAATTCCATGTTAGCTTTATTATCAACTGTCTTCATTTGTATCACCGTCACTTATGCTTACTCCCAAAATTGGAATTGATTATAGGTCACATCTCAGTATTTATATTTAAGATGATGGGGCCCCAACTTCAATGGGGTTCAATCTTTTCTGATAAATGTAACGCTCACTCCTGGTATCATCCTTGTAAATCTTTGCCATTCTCGTTCCTCCATTTCCTCTTGATAACATTGAGCTCAGACTGTGCATGGCATTTTCAGGCCTGGTCCAGCAAAGATTCAAAAACAGCTTTACGTAACTCTTGTTCACCAATCTCTCTCTCTAAATATACTCCTCACCGTTTTTTTATAGCCTTATGAGCCCGTGTCACTATTTTTAGTGATATGCATATCTGTACACAACATGCCTTTGTTCTGGATCCAGTTGAGACGATTATATTAAAGGCTGCATTTGTATTGTGTCGCCCACATTGCAATGCAATGGCCACAGGCAACGAAATATAGTCATTGCTGTAAGGTCAGCCCTTCTGTCCAGGCAGCAAGGTCCTACAAAGAGAAGTGTGATAATGACCAAATAGCCATTTTAATGATGTTGCAATGAGATTGCTTGTTAATAGATTGATTGAAATATAAAATATGGAAACAACCACCAAGTCCACGGCAACGATCGATCACCCATTGACATGACTTCTAAGTTATCCCATTTTCACATCCACTCCCTACACACTAGCATCGATTTACAGAGGCCAACTAACCGACAATCCTGCATATCTTTGGGATGTGGGAGGAAACCCATACGGTCACAGGGAGAACATGCAAATCCCACACAGGCAGTGCCCGGGGTCAGGAGTGAACCTGGGTCAAGTGTGCTGAGAGATAGCATCTCTACCAGCTGGGCAAAGATAAATATTAGTAGAACACAGAGGACCCCTGCTCTTCACAATAATGACTTGGGCAATCTTTTACATCAATTGAAGAGGAACAGATGAAGCCCTGGTTTAACATCTGATCCAGGTGAGTCACACATTGACGCAGCAGCATTCTCTCAGAGCTGTACATCACCTGAGAGTTTGTGTTGAGTCTTTGGTCTGTTCACCAACCCAGAAACAAGGACACACTGTCAACTGAACCATGGCGAATGTAGATTGTTATCCAACGTTTTTGTTTTTTCACCTTAATGTTTTTTTAATAATGAAACTCTCATACTTATTATGTAGGAAGGAACTGCAGATGCTGGTTTACACTGAAGGGAGACACAAAGTACTGGAGTAACTCAGAGGGTCAAGTAGCATTCCTGGAGAAAATGAATAGGTGACATTTCAGTCGAGACCCTTCTTCAGACTGGAGTCTATCCCTACTTTGGACCCTTCTTTAGAGATGCTGCTTAACCTGCTGAACTACTCCAGCATTTTGTTTCCTTCTCATACTTATAACATTGAAATATACAGATATAACATTCCAACCACTCAAATTCTATCATTTCCATCTGAAATATTTCTCCCTTTTTCCAGAATTCATCCATATTTTTATTGAAAAGGGGTTCCTTTATTGTTTCCCATCCCATGCTCTCATTGGCTCCACCAAGTAAGAAAGTAAGTAAGTTTTTAAGTAAGTAAGTTTATTGGCCAAGTATTCACATACAAGGAATTTGCCTTGGTGCTCCACCCACAAGTAACAACATGACATACAGTGACAGTCACGTATGACTCAGAAAACACTAAACATTAATAATAATAAAACATTAATGATAAAACACCATTGATCAAGCATGTGAACCAAGATGATTTTTCGTGGAGTCAACGACTAATTGACTGTTCCACTTCAGGCAGCATCACAGCGCAACCCAGGGGCATATGTAGGAATTTAAACTTCTGGTGGGCTGCACATGAGTGTCTGTAACATCGTGAGGTGAACGTGTGCATACAGGTCCATAACCCTGCACCACGCACATTTCCTCAATGGCGATTATTGCATCAGGCAATTCTTGATTTTTCACCCACTCTGGACATCTCCCAGTCACAATCAACCCTTGTGCTCCCCGCAGATGGCATTGCGGGCACACACAATATTAACAAGACGTCAGTGGGGAGGTCTGGGCTCAAAGCAAAGGTATAGAAACATAGAAACATAGAAAATAGGTGCAGGAGTAGGCCATACGGCCCTTTGAGCCTGCAATGCCATTCAATATGATCATGGCTGATCATCCAACTCAGTATCCCATCCCTGCCTTCTCTCCATACCCCCTGATCCCTTTAGCCACAAGGGCCACATCTAACTCCCTCTTAAATATAGCCAATGAACTGGCCTCAACTACCTTCTGTGGCACAGAATTCCACAGATTCACCACTCTCTGTGTGAAAAATGTTTTCTCATCTCGGTCCTAAAAGACTTCCGCCTTATCCTTAAAGACACAATGTTACAGACACTCATGTATTGCAATGTATTCCTTAGATAAAATGATCTTTCGTATGTTTAGAGAGCGTAGGGGAGGAGAATTATACAAAGCTCTTGTCTCACAATGCTGTCACCACATAATGATGAGGGTGTGATATTTTCATATTTGTAACACACAATTGTGGATGTAGATACTAGATGTGCCAACTCATGGTATTACCACCATGGAATGCCCAAGTTCACTTTGAATTGGTTTTAATCTTATTTGCGATCAGAAAAATATTTGCCATGGATGGAAGTGCATCAACAAATCCCACAGAAATGCATTTTTCTCCCATTACTGCATCCTGTGATTCACCAGGATGTTGATGTGAATCATTAAATTGATGTTGAAACCCGCATCCATTCCTTTGTTATCTCATGACCCGATGATTCCATTGCACCCGTGACTGTCCTCCCAGCTTCCAGCCTGCTTAACACCCACACATCTCCTACCCACCTTATCACCGAAGATAGACACGAAAAGCAGGAGTAACTCAGCGGGTCAGGCAGCATCTCTGGAGAAAAGGAATAGGTGTCGTTTCGTGGTTAAGTCCCTTCTTCAGAGGGTCTCAACAACTCAACTATTCCTTCTGCCTGTCCCGCTGAGTTACTTCAGCTTTTTGTGTCTATCTTCGGTGTAAACCAGCATCTGTAGTTCCTTCCTACACACCTTATCACCTCCTACATTTTCTGACCTAAGTAGTTCTTTGTTTTCAAGAGTTCAATTCTAAATTTCTCCATATTTTTAATTCCAACGTCAACTTTCACCTTCCCTGTCAGTGCAACCCCACGCATCCAGACAATCCCCCAACCACCTTCATGCTCCTACAGTTCAGGTCACTCGCTCTCCCTCAATTACTGTTTAACTATCAAACCTTTCAGCGCTAGAATTCCCTCCCTAATCATCTTCTATACCTTTCTTCCCTGAAACCCACTTCTTGCATTGTTTTTGGTCACAAGTCCTCCTCCTTTCTGTGTCCCAATGCTTAGGCAAAACACTTATAACACCTAGTATGCTGAAGGGCCCGTCCCACTCATCCGACATTTTCGGCGACTGCCGGCACCTGTCATAGGTCGCCGAAAATGTTCAACATGTTGAAAATCCAGTGGCGACCAGAAAGACACTACGACTCTTTGGGTGACTGAGGAGACGACTCACGACCATACAGGCGACACCCCTGGTGACATGTCGCGGGGAGAAGCCTGTATGGTCGTGAGTAGTCGCCCAAAGAGTCGTACCTTGTTCTGGTCGACGCTGGATTTTCAACATGTTGAAAATTTTCGGCGACTTATGACAGGAGCCGGCAGTCGCCGAAAAAGTTGCGTAAGTGGGACAGGCCCTTAAAGATGTGATCTAAATCCAAGTTGTTAAATTCATGATTTTCAGTCTAAGTAATCCAAGTTGATATTTGTTCTGCAATTGACATGAGTTACTCCACACCAGAGTTTGAGACGTTATTAGTTTGCTACTTTGCAAATTACCTGTACAAAAGCTAGGTCCCTCTAAGTATAAGTTACAGTTCAGCCATTAGTATCCACTCTACCTGGTGCCAGAGAGCTAATAGTTCAAGTTCTAAAGACTCTAAAGGCAAGAAGTCTGGCATTGTCCTGAGAGAGTGCATGTCATGACTTTGGCATTACCTTGGAGAACAAGAGAGTTCTTCACAAATAAAATTAGACCCCATGTATTTTTAAATATGCATTTGAGGGAATTACAATAGGCAAGATCAAATCAGATGTTTATGACAAGATAGGTTCCCAACAAGGCACCCAGAACCCATATCTTCACAGTTCATAAGTAGCCTAGTGTTCTCTCGTGATTCCATGATAAAAGCTGCAGAAACCAATGTGAGGATTTCCATGTTAAACTACACGCATGCAAGTCCTGACATTGTTGTCAGTTTTGTTGTGTGATACAAGTGAACATTGGTAGATTTGTCATAAAGTGATGAAGAAAGAGAGAGAGAGAGGGAGAGGGAGAGGGACGGGGAGAGGGAGAGGGAGAGGGAGAGGGAGAGGGAGAGGGAGAGGGAGAGAGAGAGAGCGAGAGAGAGAGAGAGAGAATGTAAATAGGCCCTTCAGCCCAGTTAGTCTGCACTATCCATCAAACATCCATTTATACATTGATCCAACCCTAACCCATTTTATTCTCTCCTTATTCCCACCCCCCTCCACCACTGCCCCCTTGATCCTACCACATATCACACACTGGGGAGGGGGGGGGGGGCTTACAGTTGGCCAAGCAATCTAGCAATCCATATATTTTGGGAATTTGCTCTCTTTTCAGAAGTCCAGACAAACACATGTTTGGAGCAAAGAAAGGAATAGAGCTATACAGAGAGTGTAAAACAATTGAATTCAGAATTGATTACTTGAAGAAAGATCTAGGAGAAACATCTGTAGGCAGCTGTACACATTTCCAAGAATGACCATTAAACTGAGAGGTTGGAATGTCTGGTGGCCTTTGGTTTGTGGTCTCAGCGAGTCCCAGATTCGGAGGGAATAGGACAACATTGGAGGGCCTTCAAAAACCGACTGAGGAACCCAAAGGCATTCTGTTGTGGTTTGAATCATCTCTCAAAGATGGCTGCTCATAATTAACCTGATGAACCCTGGCTGAACCTCCCTCACAAGGAAGCTGGCTCTGTAGTAAATTAAATGCAGGTGGAAGGTGCAATGAAAGCACCTGAGGTAATGTCCGGAAACCAATCACAGCAAAGACTAAATGGCACAATTGGAAAGGCCAGACATGTACCATGTTCATCTGCAGGATGTCGGGGTTCATTGTCATTGTGGGAAAATAAATCAATATTTAATCTCCAGTTTCTTAGTGAATATTGATCTTTTGGGCTGCTCTGTTAATCGATGAATTTTTTCCTGAAGGTTTTGAACCAAGTACAATCTTTAAAGGACTGGAAGTTCATGGTGGTGTGTATAGACATACATAAAATATTTAACTATGTATGAGATTTAAACTATCTGATGCATAAATAATGTTGAATAATGTTTAAAAGGACATTGCATTGCAGTTTTGAGAGGATGTTGGAAGACAGTTTCCTCTATGGTCTAACCATGTTAAACAGATCGCTGTTTTAGACAGATTCAAGTGTCAGCATAAAGCAGCAATGACTTTCATTCTTTAATGTCGACCCAAGTGGCTTTGCGGCTTAAGTATCTTAAGACAGGTGACTGAAATATTATTCAGTGGTAGCTTTAAATGGGCATCTTCAATGAGAGAAGCAAGAATGAGAGAAAGGTTTAGATAGGGAGTTCTAGAACTCAGTGAAAAACTATGGCAGTAATTAAAACTGGCAATGACCAAAAGGTCAGAACCGCTGATGAGGAAATCTCGCAGGGGTGGGATTGAAAGAAATGAGAGGGATAGAGTGGGGTAGAGGTAGGGAATTGTACAACATACAAACGTATGGTTGTGTGAAATAGGACTCGACCCCTGGAGACTGTTCCATCATCCCTTAAGATCATGACTGATAGATCGAAACCTCAGTTCTTGCATTCCCATCTAATGTTGGTCAAGAACCTGTCCTCTGCCTTAGAATTATTCAAAGATGCTACGTCTATGCTCTTTGAGGAAGAGGGATCTAAAAACCCACAGACATCGGAGAGAAAATAATTTGTCTCAAGTCTTCTTTAAATGGGTCATCCCTTGTTTTTGAACTAACATCCCTCGTATCAAAACAAAAGATGAAGAGTACAAATTAGCCAGAAAAAGCAGCCAACCAGAGGACTGGGAGAAATTCAGAGTCCAGCAGAGGAGGACAAAGGGCTCAATTAGGAAAGGGAAAATAGATTATGAAAGAAAACTGGCAGGGAACATAAAAACTGACTGCAAAAGCTTTTATAGATATGTGAAGAGAAAATGATTAATTAAAACAAATGTAGGTCCCTTGCAGTCAGAAACAGGTGAATTGATCATGGGGAACAAGGACATGGCAGACCATTTGAATAACTACTTTGGTTCTGTGTTCACTAAGGAAGACATAAATAATCTGCCGGAAATAGCAGGGGACCGGGGGTCAAATGAGATGGAGGAACTGAGTGAAATCCAGGTTAGCCGGGAAGTGGTGTTAGGTAAATTGAATGGATTAAAGGCTGATAAATCCCCAGGGCCAGATAGGCTGCATCCCAGAGTACTTAAGGAAGTAGCCCCAGAAATAGTGGATGCATTAGTAATAATTTTTCAAAACTCTTTAGATTCTGGAGTAGTTCCTGAGGATTGGAGGGTAGCTAATGTAACCCCACTTTTTAAAAAGGGAGGGAGAGAGAAAACGGGGAATTACAGACCAGTTAGTCTAACGTCGGTAGTGGGGAAACTGATAGGATCAGTTATTAAAGATGGGATAGCAGCACATTTGGAAAGTGGTGAAATTATTGGACAAAGTCAGTATGGATTTATGAAAGGTAAATCATGTCTGACGAATCTTATAGAATTTTTCGAGGATGTAACTAGTAGAGTGGATAAGGGAGAACCAGTGGATGTGTTATATCTGGACTTTCAGAAGGCTTTCGACAAGGTCCCACATAAGAGATTAGTATACAAACTTAAAGCACACGGTATTGGGGGTTCAGTATTGATGTGGATAGAGAACTGGCTGGCAGACAGGAAGCAAAGATGCTGCACCTATTTTTCTATGTTTCTATGTTTCTATGTTTCTATGTATAGGTTCTTGCAAATGAGGAAACATTCTCTCCACATTCTCCCTATCAAGATCTCTGAGTGTCTGGTGTGTTTCAATCAAGTCACCTCTCATTCTTCCAAATCAAGAGATTTAAACAGATGGATGAGAAATGATCGCAGGGATGAGCAAATGCAAGATAAATATAGGCAACACAGTACTGGAGCTTTCAAGGATGGGAAAGACAGATTGCCCAGAGGAACACAGAATATTCGAGTGGGCACATTGCAACGGCGTGATGCAGTTTGCACTCTTAGTTTAGTTTGCCACTGGGTTGACTGGTTCTCTTGTGGATCAATAAAAGGTCAGATCAATGCAGCTGAATAACTTCGCTGGCTAATGAGATGCCATGTTAATTAATTAATAGTTTCAGCGTTAAATATTTCAGTTTCAGCATTAACTGTGAATGGTAGTTCATTGATTAGAAGTCTCCTGACCAGAAGCTATTCCTTATATCCGACTGGCTCACCTATCCAGAAGCAAGTAGTTCACACTCCCGTAGCTAACTGGTTGAAATATTTTTATATTTTTCCAAAAATCAATTCTTGCATTAAAGGTACCACCAATTTATTACGATGGCCTTTTCCGAGAGAACCATTTTAATGCAACACTGGAGTTAAATCTAAGTCTCAGCAAGTATGCTTGGAGGACAGTTTACAGTTTAGTTTATTGTCACGATAACCAAGGTACAGTGCAAAGCTTTTGTTGCGTGCTAACCAGTCAGCAGAAAGACAACACATGATTACAATCGAGCCATTTACAGTGTATAGATACATGATAAGGGGATAGCGTTTAGTGCAAGGTAAAGTGTTCACACTGGGATCTTTCACTCGAGGGCCTTAGACGCCAATTGGCCCTTGCGTAATCTTGCAATGACAGATTTGCAAACACGGCCTCTGACATTGGTTGACAACACAGCCCCTAACGGCCAAAGTGCCCACGTCAATTGGGACCATTGGAAGTTCTGGAAGACTAGACTCCAAAGAAACCAGTCTGAAGAAGGGTCTCCACCCAAAACGTCACCCATTCCTTCTCTCTAGAGATGCTGAGTTACTCCAGCTTTTTGTGTCTATCCAAAGAAACAATTGTTGCTTTGCTACTTGTAGTCCAACCTCAGTGCAGTGACAATGCGAAAGTCATTCACTTATTGTAAAGTGTATAACATCAAAGGGCCGCGCTATAGGGGCATTGCCTTCACCAGATGGACTGTCGTCATTCTCCGTCTCGTTTTCAAGGGCAATTATGCATGGCAATAAATACTGGTCGCCAGTGATGCGTGGCAATAAATACTGCCAGTGATGCCCGCATCCTGAAAGATCAACGTAGAAATCACGCAACATTGGTAACATTCCCGACATGACATGTTTTATGATTGTGCGGGATTGATTATATAATTATCCCTCGTCCTTACAGGGGGGGAAAAAAAATGCGAATCAGATGTGAACTAATTTCACCAGGGCTACATCAGTGATGCTGCAGAAGAGAAAAGGGGGTCGTTTAAAAAATATATATATATATACCAAGATATCAATATACCAGATAAGGCTGAGGATGAAAGTAACGGTCATTGTGTGAGAAAATCTGCAGTTTCTTTACCCAGGAAGCTGCTGAAAGCAGGAAGCAATGCTTCAAAGTCCGCAGTGCAGGGTCTGTGATGGGCGCAGCTCGTTCACGGTAGATCGATGCTAGACAGAAAGATAGATACATGCACAAACACACACACACACATGCTTATAAAGAGGATGTAGATATAAAGAAATAGACGGAGATAAAAGAACTATTGCTTGATCTGTATGTATATAATACATATGTGTTATCAGGCTGGCTGGTGGTGTTTTAATAATGAAGAAGATAATTTATTTTCTCTTCAGAGAGAGCTAGTGGGGCATGGTTGAAGTATGGGCTCTCTGCTGCCTCGGAGGTCACGCATTTTATTACCAGACTGCCCTGCTGACTGGGGGATTGTCTGTGAACTAGAAAATACCCTGAGGGCTCAGTCTTGACCTTAAAACTGGTGCATTTTTTATTGTATTTCTGTCTGGCCTGCCTCTCCTCCTTCGCGCAAGGCGAGAGGCAGTTCATTCCGACAGCCCGTGATATTATCTTTAATTATGCAGGGTTTAAGGGAGAAAGGTTAATCCTAAAGCAGCCTGGCACATAGGACGAGGAAATGTGCGGGTTATCTTTTATGTTACCCGCTGCTGTTGTGTTCGTACAGTCTCGCCCGTAGATGTGATTCTCGTTTCCTCCTCTCAATTGTTTGCATTCCATGATACAACGCACTCTCCTTCCATCCGCTCCCTCCCCCACACGAACCTCCTCCCCGGGCACTCAGCTATGTGAGAAAATTTGAAACAGGTGCAAGTAATTTTTCTTAACCCTATCACCGCTTATGTAGGCTTTGTTGCAATCGAATATTTCCAGACAAGTCGCCCCCCCAGTTCTGCTGCAATGTTTGGCATCATCATACATTAAATTTGTGTCAATTAGCGCGGCCACTGAAGCAAGACTTCGAAGTGAATTGATCATTTTGAGCTTCCACCAGGAGAGAGGAGGGAAGTTGGGTCAGAGTTGATGGATTTGGGAAGCTGCGCTTTCAGTCATCTCGGCTGGTCAATAGAACAACGCACATTCCATACAGGGTCAATGCCACATACACAGATACATTCCACAGATATACATACACCCACACTCACACACAATCAAGCACACACTCGCACTCACATGCACACACACACTCACATGCACACACACACTCATGCACACACACACACTCACATGGTCACACACACACTCACACGCGCACACACACTCACATGCACACACATTTTCACGTGCACACACACTCACATGCACACACACTCACACTCTCATGCACACACACACATGCATATTACACTCACATGCACACACACTTACATGCACACACACACTCACATGCACACTCACACACACATGCATACATACACTCACATGCACACACACGTACATGCACACTCACATGCACACTCACACACACATGCGTACACACACTCATATGCACACGCACTCACACACACTCACATGTGCACACACACTCACACTCACACACACATGCATACACACACTCACACGCACACACACATGCATACACACACTCACATGCAAACACACTCACACGTGCACACACACTCACACGCACACACGCACTCACACACACTCACATGTGCACACACACTCACACTCACACACACATGCATACACACACTCACACGCACACACACATGCATACACACACTCACACGCAAACACACTCACACACACATGCATACACACACTCACACGCACACACAAACTCACGTGCACACACACACTCACATGCACACACACACGCACATGCACACACACACACGTGCACACACACACTCACATGCATACACACACTCACATGCACACACACACACTCACACGCACACACACACTCACACGCACACACACACTCACATGCATACACACACTCACATGCACACACACACTCACATGCATACACACACTCACACGCACACACACACACTCACGTGCACACACATACTCACATGCATACACACACTCACATGCACTCACATTCACATGCACACAAACACACTCACATGCACACACATGCATACATGCATACACACACTCACATGCCCTCACATTCACATGCACACAAACACACTCACATGCACACACATGCATACATGCATACATACACTCACATGCACTCACACAATCAAGACATTAACACACAGTAACATTCCAAACCACTCCTCCTTTTCACTCTGGCACCTTACTCTCACCCAGACAGGACCATTGTTCTCAACACCACGTTAGCAACACAGCCTGAATCGTGTGCTCTAGTCCCTGGAGTAGCACAGTGAACAAAGCCGTCTGACTCAGGAGTTGAGGGTGCGACCACCATGCCACAGCCACAGCCTTGACCCGCAAGGTCCACACTCAAACCACCAAGTTCTCCACAAGCAAGAAAACCATTGATCACACAATGTACGGGTGTCAGAGGCTATGCGGAGTAGGCAGGAGAATGGGGTTGAGAGGGAAAAATAGATCAGCTATGATTGAATAGCGGAGTAGACTCGATGGGCCGAATGGACTTATTCTGCTCCTATCACTTATGAACTTGTAACTGCAGTTCAATAATGAATTTTATATACTCCTATCAGATCTCTCCTCAACCTCTGATACTCCATAAAAAAATAATCATGCTTGTTCAACCTCTCTTTATAGCTAATTCTCTCTAATCCATGCAGCATTCTCATAAATCTCTTCAGCACTTTCTCCAAAACCTCCAATCTGTCCTCTGTGGGGCGACCAGGAATGCAGGCAATACTCCAAATATGGCCGAACCAAACTCTTATAATGTTGCAACATGACTTCCCGACTCTCATACTCAATGCCCCAAAGAATGAACCAAAGGTTTACCTGACGCCTGTCTCTCTTGTGATGGGCCTTCACGTCATCTCATCCAGGCAATAACAGACAATAGATAGACACAAAATGCTGGAGTAACTCAGCGGGACAGGCAGCATCACTGGAGAGAAGGAATGGGTGACGTTTCTGGACGAGACCCCTCTTCAGACTTCTTCACCAGTCTGAAGAAGGGTCTCGACCTTTCTAATCCCCTTTCACACTTGTTCTCACCGAGTTTCATTTTACGAACAAGTGCAGGTGTCTGTTGACTGAGAGAGTTATTCAAGAGAGACTTAGATTTAGCTCTTAGGGCTAACTGATTCAAGGGATACGGGAAAAAAGCAGGGGCAGGGTACTGATTCTGGATGATCAGCCATGATCATATTGAGTGACGGTGCAGGCTCGAAGGGCCGAATGGCCTACTCCTGCACCTACTTTCTATGTTTCTATATTACTGTGACTGGCGTCTGATACCTTGGCCAAACGTCACCTATTCCTTCGCTCCATAGATGCTGCCTCACCCGCTGAGTTTCTCCAGCATTTTTGTCTGCCTTCGATTTTTCCAGCATCTGCAGTTCTTTCTTAAACATATTGTTATTTGTTGGTCAGGGAATAGATACTGTACAGGACAAGGAGATACCTTGTTCTGTACAGAGGGAGACCTGTCTTGATGTCATGCAAGTAGCTCAATGGGAGATTTTACATCCACTCTGCAAACAATTTTTGCTGACTCTTTCCTTCTCTCCTTTGTCTAAACGCATTGCAATGTGGTCCTCCCGCTAGTTCGTGTTGCTTTGGTGTCAAATATAATAAAGCTGGAAAGCAATGCTAAAATGGTTTGACTTTTAGTTATCCCATATGCGTTGTCCCACACTTATATTGTTAAAGGGAAATGGGGAAGCTGGGGCAGTGATTCACGAGACCGTCGCCGGAAATCCAAGGTTATGTCCATCAGGAATGGATGAAAGTGTATTTTGTCTTAAGAGAAGCGTCGGAGGGAAGGAGAGGGGAACTTAATGCCGGTCTTTGTAATCTGAATTGTTCCAAACACTGTTTCCATTTGCAGAGAAAACCAAAGCCAGAAGTTATTAATATAAAATATAAAATATTACGCAATACTCAAATAACAAATTCACAACACCTTTTATTTCCCCGGGCATCACAAAAACAATGCTGATGTTTGTTGATACTAAAAGATAGACATGAAATGCTGGGGCAACTCAGCGGGTCAGGCAGCATCCGTGGAGAAAATGGATAGGTGACGTTCCAGGTCGGGATCCTTCTCCAGATTGACTGTAGCTGGGACAGCGAGGAAAAAGCTGGGAGTGAAAAAATACAGGACAAATCATGGCTGGCAACAGATGATCTCAAGTGAGGAGGTTCCCTGATAGGCAGATTGTTGGATAGAGAAGTCCATGAACTAGCTCTGCAGTTCACAACTGTATATCCTCCTTGGGCCCACACCTCCCTCCACCTAACAACCTACCTATCAGGGAACCTCCTCGCCTGAGGTCATCAGTCGCTGACCTGGATTTGTCCTGCTTCTTTTTTTGCTTCCAATATTTTCCCCTTCTACAACAATCAGCCTGCAAAAGAGTCCTGACCTGAAACGTGACTTTTCTCCAGAGATGCTGCCTGACCCGCTGAGTTGCTCCAGCACTTTGTGTCTGTCTCTGCAAAAGGGAGTACTTGAAGCAAATGGTCCATATAAAAGGTGTCAGGTTTTATGGGGAGAAGGCGGGAGAATGGGGTTAGGAGGGAGAGATTGATCAGCCATGATTGAATGGCGGAGTAAACTTGATGGGCCGAATGGCCTAATTCAGCACCTGTCACTTATGAAAAGATGAGGCAGACTAGCGATATATCATAGAGACATAGAAACATAGAAAATAGGTGCAGGGGTAGGCCATTCGGCCCTTCGAGCCTGCACCGCCACTCAATATGATCATGGCTGAATATCACAGGGGAATCAGAGTAAACAAATGCAGGGCAAGGAATAGAGGGATATACTGATTGAGGAGGGGTAAGGAAGACTGGGGAATGCACAATTGGAGTACAAAGGCTAGCAGAGGTTGGTTGGGTTGAATGGCCCGTTCAATGCCATATATTCTGCATGTTTTAGTGTACTAAGCTCTTTGAGCTTATCTCTGAATGGAGCTACTCTTGTGATATATTTTAAGTCCCTTTTCATGATATATACAAGCTGAAATATTAACCTAATCTTGCACTTGAATAAATCCTGATAACATTCCACATCAAAGCCTGTGCTGCAATATCCACTGCCAGTCAAATCTCACAGCAAGCAGACGGCTGCCCACTGACCCTGCTGCTAAGATTATTGGCAAAAGAAAATGGCCAGGAATCTTTCAAGAGAAAGCAAAGCTTTTGGCAGTCGCCAGGTACACACCTCAACACAGAGATACATGGGGAAGGGGAACCACAAATTCCCAGAGAACATGCGATAGAACCTTTGGGAAATTTCTCACAATAAAGAAAGAAATGATAGAGGTGCATTTGCAGAGCGCCTGTTTACTTTAGTTTAGTTTAGAGATACAGCGCTGAAACAGTCCCTCCGGCCCTTCGAGTCAGCACCGACCAGCGATCACCACCCACTAACACCGCCCTACACGCACTAGGGACAATTTTTATATTTATACCAATCCAATTAACCTTCAAACCTGTACGTCTTTGGAGTGTGGGAGGAAACCGAAGTTCTAGGAGAAAACCCACGCAGGTCACGGGGAGAACGTACAAACTCCGTACAGACAGCACCCGTAGCCAGAATCGAACCCGAGTCTCTGGTGCTGTAAGCGGTGTAAGGCAGCAACTCTACCGCTGCACCACCATGCCGTCCCAATCTCAAGAGACGTGAAGGGATTTCTCATCAAGGAATTAAGTTTT
This sequence comes from Malacoraja senta, assembly GCA_038087875.1. NCBI lineage: Eukaryota > Metazoa > Chordata > Chondrichthyes > Rajiformes > Rajidae > Malacoraja > Malacoraja senta. Next base: position 25,081,941 of record CM075988.1, read on the forward strand.
AAGGTGAGGGGGAAAGATTTAATCGGAGCCTGAAGGGCAACATTTTTTACTCAAAGGGTGGTAGGAACATGGAACGAGCTGCCAGAGGAGGTACACTAGTTGAGGCAGGTACTATTATAATGTTTAAGAAACATTTGGACAGGTATATGGATAGGATAGGTTCAGAGAGAATGGGCCAAACACAGGCAAGTGGGACGTTTAGATGGGGCATGTTGGTCGGTGTGGGCAAGTTGGGCTGAAGGGCCTGTTTCCATGCTGGATGACTATGACTCATTGTAATCTAGAAACCTCCCAAACTTCCATAAATGCTGGGCGGGCGGGCGGACAAGCATTTTCTGATGTTGATTGTCAGGCAGATATGGGCCAAGACAATAGTACCACACGTGCGACATAGAACTTCATAACCTTATGCAAAGCAAATGGAGATGTGGGGTGGAACATAAATACTTGTATAGGCACAAGATAGGCTGGAGTAACTCAGCAGGTCAGGCAGCATCTCTGGAGAGAAGGTGTAGTGGACTTTTCAGGTCGGAATCCTTCTTCAGACTTTCCGAAGATAAAGTATACCCACCCGAAACGTCACCTACTTTTCTCCAGAGATGCCTCCTGACCAGCTGAGTTACCCCAGCATTTTGTATCTATCTTCAGTCTTAAACCAGTATCTGCAGTTCCTTCCTAGACATAAATACTTGTATCAACCAGCTGAGCTGGGTTCCCCATTCGCCATGCCCCTTTATAATCAATGGGCCAAACTGATCAAAACTGCTCCTCCTCCAACATGTGTTGAGATACCTCTTTGCAGAGTTAAAATGAAGAAGGACAATGTACAAGGCACCCAGAAGCTCGAGGTGCGCTGGGAATGCCTCAAATAGGCTGGTGAGCACTTTTTCCTTTGCATTCCGTTAATGATTGGCAATTGAACCGTGGGAACGAGAACAGTATCTGTGAAGACCTCTCCCCAGAGGCTATTGAGGGAAGGAAACAATTTGCTGGAGGAGTTGGATTTACAGATTGGTCCATGGGAGATCAAATTTATTCCATAAGGAAGTTACCTTTGCGTGCTTTGCTTATAAGCAGGGATTTTCATCCATCCCGAGAATATCAGTGCTTTATTCATTTGATGGTTATGTACAGTTAACTGTGTTCAAATGTTGTCTGATGTTCTATTCCAGGTATTCATGGTTTTAACTAACAGGATTATTTAGCATTCAAAGTTGCTGAGCTCACTGAGAGAAAACAATATTCAGCTTCAACTCATTTTGTTCACCCTTTAAGATATTAGAATGTTCAGGATTTTTTTTCTTTCTTAGGCTGAAATTTCTTGAAGGGAAAGAAAAGTGGCTGGAAGATTATTAATATGCCGATATATTTTCTTCACTTCCCCAGGGCTAATTTCCATTCCTGAATAAGATTTTGCCTTCCAAGTCAAAGTTGACTGATTGTTAATGAAAGATTTAGTGTTGAACTTGACCTCAAACTGCGGAGAGCAGACAGGAGTCAGGGAGTTGGTTTAGTTGCAATCTGCCCACTTGCAACTTGGAGAACAATTGCTGGGACGTTGCACGCAGTGCTTCACTGATCACGCAGCCCCACTGCCTGGAACCAGCCTGCTCCAGGACATGCTCCATAGAAACCATTTTATCGGGATGCCTCGCAACTTAGTTTGGGAACAGCTCCATCCAAGGCCGCAAGAAATTGCAGCGAATTGTGGACGCAGCCCAGACCATCACACAAACCAACCTCCCTTCCATTGACTCTATTTACACCTCGTGCTGCCTCGGCAAGGCCAGCAGCATAATCAAGGATGAGTCGCACCCTGGCCACTCCCTCTTCTCCCCTCTCCCATCGGGCAAAAGGTACAGAAGTGTGAAAACACACACCTCCAGATTCAGGGACTGTTTCTTCCCAGCTGTTATCAGACAACTGAACCATCCTACCACAACCAGAGAGCGCTGCTGAACTACTATCTACCTCATTGATGACCCTTGGACTATCT
>CM075988.1:25088936-25178032 GCA_038087875.1 Malacoraja senta
TACTTTTTGTAGTCTTTTTCCTCTCCAGGGCACTCAAGTTGCCGAACCAAGCCACGATGCAACCGGTCAGCATGCTCTCTACTGTGCACCTGCAGAAGTTAGAGAGAGTCCTCCTTGACAAACCGACTCTCCGTAATCTTCTCAGGAAGTAGAGGCGCTGATGTGCTTTCTTAATAATGGCATCATTGTTCTCGGACCAGGAAAGATCTTCAGAGATGTGCACGCCCAGGAATTTGAAGCTCTTGACCCTTTCAACCATCGACCCGTTGATATAAACATGTAGAGACAGGTACCCAGGTATATAGCGATATAGATGATTATGGATTGAGTGACAGACAGACAAATAGATAGTCGAGTTTATTGCACAACAGTAAGTCACAGGTACAATGACAAATCTTCCTTGCAGCATCTTTACAGAGACATAGACTCAGACACACAAAATCAAATTATACATTTGATGGATTTGTGGACAAACAGATGCAGAGAGTTGGATAAATATACAGGGAAATATATAAAAGCAGAGAGAGAGATTGACACTAAAGGACAAAGGACAAAGGACATTTATTGTCACGTACACCAATTGGTGCAGTGAAACTTGAGTTGCCATTTGCAGCACACCAATAAAAATAAGACACCACATTAAGGAAGAATTTAACATTGAACATAAAAACATCCCCCCACAATGGTTCCCACTGTGAGGGAAGGCAACAAAGTCCAGTCCTCTTCCTCTTGTTCACCCCGTGCTCGGGGCCTATTTGAGGCCTCCACAGTTGCCGCAACGGCAGCCCGGTGTTACAGACCCTCTCGTCGGATGATGGAGATCCGGCGTCGGGAGAACACCCTTCAGCGGCTTGGAGTGTCTGGAACGGCCGCTTGCTGCCAGAGACCGCGGCTCCCGAAGTCCACAGGCCGCGCTGGTCGGAGCTCCAACACTGGCGATCTCGGCGAGAGATCCCAGGCTCCGCAGTGTTTAAACTCAGCACTGCCCGTGGCTGGACGCTCCGGTGCCACAGCTCCGCGATGTAGGAGTCGGCGGTCTCAGCACTCCGGAGCTTACCACATGGCGACCCGGGTAAGGCATCGCCCGCTCCGCGATGGTGCTTCAGCACTGCGCCGCCGCCGAAGCTGAAGTTCTGGCCAGTCCTGGCAGGAAACGCCGCCCCAGTCCCGTTGGTAGGCCGCGAGGAAGATGCAGCTCGGAGGAAAGCCACAACTCCGACCAGGTACGGACTGAGAAATACAGTTTCCCCCTTCACCCCCCACATAAAAGGACTAGACCTCCAAAACAAAAACTTTCAACACACTAAAATAAAAAAAAGGGTGAAAGGACAAACAGCTGCAGGCGGGGCAGCCATACTCGACGGCGCCCCTATTCGATCCTTAAATATATAGGTGAATGGACAGGTAGTGATGGATACATGGCAAAAAGGCAGACAGAGAAACGTAGACAACATTTCCTCCTCCACTTACAACCCATGGTGTGAACATTGAATTTTCTAATTTCAGGTTGTCCACTCCCCTGTCTCATTCCTGTATTGACCCAAAACATCAAGCTTCGCCTCCACAGATGCTGCTTGAGTCGCCCAGTTTCTCCAGCAGTTTGTGGGTTTTTTTGCTCCAGATTCCAGCATCTGCAGTCTCTGGTGTTTCCAGACAAACCAGCAGATAGATAAATAGACAAATATTTAGAACGGGATAGCTGGAGAGACAGATGGGAAAATACTGTAGGTTCACAGCATTTGGTCATTCACTAACTTTCTGTTGAAGATCACCCGCGAGCTGCCGGAGGAGGTAGTTGAGGCAGGGACTATCATAATGTTTAGTTTAGTTTAGAGATACAGTTAAGTTGAGCGATACAGCACGGAAACAGGCCCACCGAGTCTGCGCCGACCAGCGATCCCCGCACATTAACACTATCCTACACACACTAGGGACAATTTACAATTATACCAATCCAATTAATACGTCTTTGGAGTGTGGGAGGAAACCGAAGATCTGGGAGAAAACCCATGCAGTCACGGGGAGAACGTACGAGCTCCATACAGGCAGCACCCGTAGTCGGGATCGAACCCGGGTCTCCGATGCTGTAAGCGCTGTAAGGCAGCAACTCTACCACTGTGCCACCGTGCCGCCCCATGTTTAAGAATCAATTAGACAGGTACGTGATAGGATGGCTATAGAGGGATATGGGCCAAACGCAGGCAGGTGGGACGAGTGTAGATGGGACATGTTGGTCAGTATGGGCAAACAGGCCGAAGGGCCTGTTTCCATGCTGTATGCCTCTATGACCATGACTACCTCTAAATCAATGGTTGGCTCTCAGAGAACCCTCTGACTTCAGAACAAACATGTCGCGGGGTGACGCCTGTTTGGTGGTGAGTCGTCGCCCAAAGAGTCGTACCTTTTTCTGGTCGCCGCTGGATTTTCAACACGTTGAACATTTTCGGCAACGTGTTGCGACTATGACGGGTGCCGGCAAGTCGCCGAAAAAATCGCGTAAGTGGGACAGACCCTTCAAATAGACAATTCTTCATCAGCAAAGATTGAAACATGAATTGGATTGACAAGACCGTGAAGTTGAGATTACTGTAAGATCACCTTTTATGTTATTGTATGGCAGAGCAGGTTGAAGGGAAGGAGTAACCTATTTATAGAGTCGCACAGCACAGAAACAGGCCCTTGATCCATCAGGTTAACAGGTTAACTATGAAGAACCTATCTATACTTATCCCATTTTCCAACATATGGTTTAGTTGAGTTTAGTTAAGAGACACAATGTGGAAACAGGCTCTTCGACCACCCACAGAAGCCAATTAAACTACAAATCTGAACGGCTTTGGAGTGTGGGAGGAAACCGGAGCACCCAGAGAACACCGAAGCAGTCACAGGGAGAACGTACAAACTCTGTACAGACAGCACCCGTAGTCAGGATCGAACCAAGGTCTCTGGCGCTGTGAGGCAGCAACTCTACCGCTGCGCCACCGTGCAGCTGTTCAATCTAACTTCCACAGTATTAATTGCTTTGAAGTACTCCAGCATTTTGTGTCTATCTTCGGTTTAAACCAGCATCTGCAGTTCCTTCCTACTCATACAATGTGAGTTCTGACATATCTACTGACGTGTGGCGTTGGTGTTTTGCCACCTTGCATTGAATCACGCGTCATTTTTGCAATGCTTTCATTGTGCTTTCATGCTACTCATCAACTTCACCCTACAGAACAGACTCACACAGTAGGTATACAACCTGACATAGAACATAGGATAGTACAGCACAGGTACAGGCTCTTCAGCCCACAATGTCTTTGCTATTTGCCTGCTTCCTTCCTGTACTGTAATGTAAAATTCACTCGGACAAGGTGTGTCAAGGAGAACACATTATTGTGGCGGTAGATATTCGACGCAACCTGTTGCATGGTACACACGACGCTGCCATTGTGAACTATGTGGTGGAGCCGTTCATGACAGCATTGGCCTCACCAGCCACAAAGCAACAAGTAGACTTCAGATTAAGTTACAACACCAGAGTCGCAGGTGGCGACGGTAGAGTTGCTGCCTCACAGCACCAGACACCCGGGTTCGATCCTGACTACAGGTGCTGTCTGTACCGAGTTTGTACTTTCTCCCCGTGACAGCATGGGTTTTCCCCGGATGCTCCAGTTTACTCCCACACTCCAAAGACATCCAAGTTTGTAGGTTAATTGGCTTATATAAAAATCGTAAATTGTCACAAGTGTGTAGGATATTGCTAGGGTACGGAGATCGCGGCTCGTCGTGGGCACTGTGGGCCAAAGGGACTGTTTCCAAACGGAACATTTTTCGTAAGGTGCCCCACAGATTTTAAAGGAATCTTTGCTCAAGGTCTCTGGACCTGTTAGGTGGTGGGCCCACAGGTGAGATGGTCTTTGGCATGCTATGCAGCAACCATACAGGTGAGATGGTCTTTGGCATGCTATGCAGCAACCATACAGAGTCTATCGCTGCAAAATACAACATCTAAACCAGAGCTGTGAAGGTACAAAGGGAGCTCTATTCCGCATCTGAAATGCACTGTAACTGGTGTGGAATATAGAAAGGAACTGTGTAGAGGAAATTTTACTCTGTGTCTAACCTGTTCTTTACCTGTCCTACGAGAGTATGAAGGACAGAATAGAGATAAGTTTATGTTGTACCTTTGCCGTACCAGCCCTGGATGTCCTACTGGGAAAATAGACATTGTGTTTTAGTCATAGAGTCATAGAATCACACAGCATGGATAGAGGCCCTTCTGCCCAACTTGCCTACACAGGCCAACATGTCCCATCTACACTAGTCCCACCTGCCTGCGTTTGGCCCATATCCATTGGCCATTTAGAACGGAGACGAGGAAACACTTTTTCTCACGGAGAGTGGTGAGTATGTGGAATTGTCTGCCTCAGAGGGCGGTGGAGGCAGGTTCTCTGGATGCTTTCAAGAGAGAGCTAGATAGGTCTCTTAAAAATAGCAGAGTATGGGAATATGGGGAGAAGTCAGGAACGGGGTACTGATTGGGGATGATCAGCCATGATCACATTGAATGGCGGTGCTGGCTCGGGGCCAAATGGCCTACTCCTGCACCTAATGTCTCTTGTCATTTGTCTATCCCTCCAAACCTGTCCTATCCATGTACCTGTCTAACTGTTTCTTAAATATTGTGATAGTCTCTGCCTCAACTACCTCCTCTGGCAGCTTGTTCTACCCATCACCATATGTGTGAAAAAGTTACCCCTCAGATTCCTATTCAATTGTTTCCCCTTCACCTTAAACCTACGTCCTCTGGTCCTTGATTCCCCTAGCCTGGGCAAAAGACTTTGCATCTACCCTATCTATTCCTCTCATGATTGAAGACACCTCCCGAAGATCACCCTTCATTCATTCCCTGCGCTCCAAGGAATAGAGTCGCAGCCTGCTCAACCTCTCCCTGTAGCTCAGACCCTTGAGTCCTCGTAAATCTTCTCTGCACCCTTTCCAGCTTGAAGTATCTAAACCATGTATCTAAACAGCCCAATGATGTTGGATGGGAAGGAGTTTTCCTCTGTACTTAATCCGTGCTGTACCAGCCATAAGAGTATTTGTGGACCAAGTGCATTCTTCTGTTTCTGACCTGTGCTTTGCAAGTAATCAATCGTTTTCAACGGTTACACCTCGTTCCCCTCTCCCTCACATACATCCACTGCAAAGCTCAAAATAACATTCACCTCTCTTCAAATTCAACAAGAATTTCACAAGCGGACACGTGAATTCTAAGTGTAAGAAGGAACTGCAGATGCTGGTTTGAATCGAAGGTAGACACAAAATGCTGGAGTAACTCAGCGGGTGAGGCAGCATCTCTGGAGAGAAGGAATGGGCGACGTTTTGGGTCGAGACCCTTCTTCAGACTGGTGAAGAAGTCTGAAGAAGGGTCTCGACCCGAAACATCGAAGAAGGGTCTCGACTCGAAACGTCGCCTATTCCTTCTCTCCAGAGATGCTGCCTGTCCCACTGAGTTACTCCAGTATTTTGTGTCTACCATATGAATTATTTTCAGTTCCAGTAAAAAGTGTGACAGTTATAAAAATAGGCAAACACGGGGCACTTTTCCCCCTAAATGGTCGACTTGAGGGAGAAGCCTGCAACGTTGTAACATTTTTATAGACTAGCATGGATAATTCGGTCCTTAATTTCAAAGCTTTGAAGGTGAGTCTTGACCTTCTATCAGCTACAGGTTGACGATGTCCTTAAGGGATGTACACGAACCATAACTGGTCCACACACAGATGTACGCTCTGCCGGGCTGTCAGCACTCCAGCACCCCCACAATGCCTGAGGGACTGCAGCTGGGGAAGGGGTCAAAACAACTAAATGCCGGGCGGCTATGCCCTGCCTCGAACGAAGCCTTCAAGTTGAGTAACAGCCAGACTGGACACCCCTTCCTGTGCCTCTTCTTGCAAAGAGATCTTTCCTTCAATTAGAAAGCACCCCCTCTCTTGTTCTCATATTCTCTCTCTTGCTCTCTCTCTCTCTTCCTCTCTCACATTCTCTCTTTCACTCATATTCAATCTTTCTCTGGTTCTTTGTCTGCCTCTCTCTGTCATATTCTCTCTCTCACACACACGTTCTCTCTCTGTCATATTCTCTCTCTCACACACACGTTCTCTCTCTGTCATATTCTCTCTCTCATTCACACATTCTCTCTCTCTCTCATATTCTATCTCTGTTTCTTTGTCTATCGTGTATTTCCTACATTCTCTCTCCCACACATTTTCTCTCCCTCTCTCTCATTCTCACTTTTTCTCACATTCGATCTCTCTGTCTTTGTTTCTCTCTTGTTTGCATATTTTTTCTTTCTCTCGCATTTGCTCAATCTCTCTCTCTCTCTCTCTCTCTCTCTCTCACTCTCTCTCTCTCTCTCTCTCTCTCTCTCTCTCTCTCTCTCTCTCTCTCTCTCTCTCCCTCTCTCTCTCTCTTCCCCACTCTCTCTCCCCCTCTCTCTCTCTCTCTCCCACTCTCTCTCTCCCTCTCTCTCTCTCTCTCTCTCTCTCTCTCTCTCTCTCTCTCCCTCTCTCTCTCTCTCTTCCCCACTCTCTCTCTCATTCTCTCTCTCTCTTACCCTGTGTGGATTGCAGTTGCTGGCAGTGCTGGCTCGGGTCCATACTGCACAAAGACCTGGAATTTCCAACTGTCTGCTTGTAATCTCCTGTGTCAGTTCTTGTTAACGTTTCAGCGTGAAATCTGAAGAGGCAGAGAGGCGGTGGGACGTTAGAACCATGATCAGAATTCTTATGCAACTGCAGGGCGATGTGAATGGCATCCGAATCGACACACAGACCACTGACGCCAAAAGAAGAAACAATATCAAATATATAATGTCAGGATTTCGATCGCTGGGGATCTGGGCTGAAGACTTCTCAGCCATTTAATGATATTAGTTTTTTTTTTACAAAAGTTGTGCTCGTTGATGTGAATGAGCTAGGCTTTTGTGAAAAGATGTTAGGGACTGGGAATGAGTTGGAGTAGAACAGGGAACCACAAAATGGCTGCATGGTTTAATCCAGATTCCATTTTTTAAATATTTGGACTCAAGACAACACTGACATATCACCTAGTTAAGCCTCAACTGATTTTTTTTTTTCAAGTATTTTAATTGGGAGAATAAAGAAAGTAAATCAGAATTAAAACGTTCTCCAATATTTACTTATTTTCCTTTAGTCTTTGTTAGCCTCTGATGGAACAGAAGAAGCATTTTCTGCATTTATGTTCCGATAGGTTGTCCAAGGAATCATGAAAACCACACGACCTTGCTTCATTGCCACCTTATTCCCATGAATCGCAGCCTTAACAATCCCGGAGGAGAGTTTGAGGTGACATTTTCAACATTGACTCCATAATAAATGACTCACTCTGGTGAAGCTCTAGAGGACGCAGGTGAAACACCAGGGGATTGTGAGTAAGGAGCATTGCAACCAATTTTGACATTAAGAGGCATCTGGATACTTCTGTGCTGAATCGGTCTCCCATTCCATCAAATTAGCTGAGCAGAGGGTGAAGTTACTGGGGAAGTTCAATGGAGAAAAGATACAGTGCTGCAGTAACTCAGCAGGTCAGGCAACATTTCTGGAGAACATGGATAGGTGACGTTTTGGGTCAGGGTCTTCAGATTGATGGCGGTGGGGTGGGGTTGGGGGGAGGAAAGCTGGACAAAGCCTGGCAAGTAATGAGCAAAGAAGAGCAAAGGGGGTGGTTTGGTCAGTCTGCAGAAAGGTCCTAACCCAAACGTTACCTATCCATGTTCTCACCTATCCATATCCACGAGAGTCACGCTGCTCGGTGGGCGGTGCGACTCTCGTCAGCAGCGGCCTCTGCAGTCCGTCTGTCTTTTTATTATTTTTGTCTCGTTTCTATGTAGTTTTTTTTTTTTTTTTTTTTGTCGGGGTATGTGTGTGGGGGTGGGGTGGGGGGGGAACTTTAAAATCTTTCCCCTGTACGGGAGACCCGACCTTTTCTTTGTCGGGTCTCCGTTGTCGTTGGGGCTGGGCAACGTGGAGCGGCCTCCAGCAGGAACGACCTGGGGCTCCAGTTGCGGAGCTGCGGACTACTCACCGTCACGGGGCTGGCCGAGTCCAGAGCGGGTGGATCTGTGGTGGAGCGCTGCTGCTACCCGACCCGACCCCCAGAGATTGGGAGGCTACAACCGCGGGTCTAGCGGACGGCAACACCGGAAGCCTGCGGGTCCCTGGGGGGAGACCGCTTTTCGGGGCTTCCGCAGCGGCGACTTCTCCCGCCCGAGTTGCGGGGTTGAAGAGCACCTGGAGTCGGGGCTTTGCATCATCGCCCCGCGCGGCTTGGAATGGCCGCGGGACTTTGCGAGCGCACGCCGGGGCTCTAACACCAAGACCTTGCATTACCCGGCGTGGCTTTAATGGCCGCGGGACAATCACCATCGCCCGCCAGGGGCTTTGACTTTGACTCTGACATCGGGGGGGGGGGGGGGAGTGCAGTGGAGAGATACGTTTTTTTTTTGCCTTCCATCACAGCGCTGTGATGGATGTATGTGTAAATTATGTTGTGTCACGGGTCTTCTTCGTTTTGTAATGTATGGCTGCAGAAACGACATTTCGTTTGGACCTCAACGGGGTCCGAATGACAAATAAATTGTATTGTATTGTATTGTTGTATTGTATTGTAATGACAATGCTGGATTTGAGCAACAATCAGATGCATTTTCCAAAGCTGCCAAATCTGATTTAATCTTCTGCCTCCATTTGCTCAACTCCATCTTCTTGTTATTAGCTGGCACATTAATCCATGCAGGTATTGGTTGATAATGGCAGCTATGTGCACTAAAGAAATATCTCTATTAGGTGTCAATAAATTGCGAGACTAAACACACATATCGACGCCATTCTACATCCAGTAGCCTTGCTGTTTTGCTCGTGAATTAATTTTAAATTCCTTAATCTGAAGCATGCCATTGCGCATCTGGAGAACGAAGCATTGAAATATATGGTATGTAAGTGAGGTTTCAATTGGACAAAAAAGGAATTATTAATTGGACCTTGTGGGAAAGAAGATCCTATCAGTTTACATGTGCCACTTGGCTTCCCAGATCAGGAGATAATGCCAGTTCCTGGACTGCAGCCAATTCCTTTGTTTTACCTTTATTAGTTACACCATGCCCCGTTGAATCTGGAGTATCATGACTTTAGCTGATTGACATTGTGGGAGTGTAAGGCTGGTACTAACGGCTCCAGGGCAGGAACACATTCTGTTTAGGCATTCTTGATTGTTATTTTTCCACATTCTCTCCTCCCCTCTCCAAAAGATACTGACGCATTCTGGGCTAAAGTTGCCACCACCTCCTCAAACTAGTGTCCATAAGTAAAGTCAAGTCAAGTATCCTTTATTGTCATTCAGACATTTCAGTCTGAACGAAATTGTGTACCTTGCAGTCATATCATAGAATAAAATAACAAGACACACACTTAAACACAGTTTAACATCCACCACAGTGAGTCTACCAGGCACCTCCTCACTGTGATGGAAGGCAATGTCTCCATTTCTCACGTGCGGTTATTTACGGCTATTAAATCAGCTGATTCCATTGAACCCACGCTGCCGTTAACACATTAGATTTGAGGGTTGACGGCTGTCACATTGAAAATGGCGCAGACTGTCTTGGTTTAGAAGGAGAGGCGATCTGATTCTCCGAGGGGCATGACCAAGTAAATAGTGTGAGGATGCTTCCTTGAGAGTGAAAGGTCCAGAATTGGTTTATTGGGAGATAAATGATCGAGTATTTAAAGTTTCAATGAGGGGAGTTTTCTTTAGGGAGTTGTGAATTGTTAGAATTTGACTCAGATTGATTTCTAAACTACAGAGAAAATGTGGGAAGTAGTCCAGAAAATAGATTTGATGCTAATGATTTTCAGTTTAGTTTAGAGATACAGCGCGGAAACAGGCCCTTCGGCCCAACGAGTCCGCACCGACCAGCAATGCCCGCACATTAACACTATCCTACATGCACTAGGGACAATTTTTACATTTATACCAAGCCAACTAACCTACAAACTTGTACACCTTTGGAGTGTGGAAGGAAACCGAAGTTCTCGGAGAAAACCCACGCGGGTCACGGGGAGCACGTACAAACTCCATACAGACAGCACCCGTAGCAAGGATCGAACCCAAGTCTCTGGCGCTGAAAGGCAGCAACTCTACCGCTGTGCCATGGTGCTGCCCAAATTAAGAAGTTCTTGAACAGATGAGCACATCCGAAGGGTGGTATTGAGTATTCACAGAACATGGAGCATAGAACAGTACAGCACAGAAACTGCCCCTTTCTTTTCTGGCTTATATTAATAAATTAGATCTATATGCAATCAACATGTTCATAAAATTTGCCAAAACAGCTGTGTGTTTGATGATGGGGGAGGACATCTGTGGACTCCAATAGGCAGGTTATGTTGAGAGGGAATTCAATCTGGAGGTGTAAGAGTGGAAGAACAGACAAGACAAAAGACTAGAGAATAAATGATCAGATTCCAGGAAGTTAGAGGAAGGGAGGGATCTTGGCGTACATGTCGACAGATCTCTGAAGGTGACCCAACCGGTCGATAAAATTATTAAGAAAACACTTTGCATTATTGGCTGGAGCTTGTAACATACTGTAAGTGTTGCAAGGTCATAGTAAAACTATATTAATCATAACTAGAGTACTGAATACAGTTTTGGTCATAGCTTTGTCACTTCCACTCCAAGGTCTTTTAAACTTTTTTAGACTTTAGGGATACAGCGCGGAATCAGGCCCTTCGGCCCACCGAGTTTGTGCTGACCAGCGATCGCTCCATACACTAGCTCTATCCTACACACACACGGAACAATTTGTAATTTTACCAAAGCCAATTGCCCTGTAAACCTGTACGTCTCTGGAGTCATTCAAGTCTCAGTCACAGCTTCAGAACATGGGAAGCACTTGCTCATGGGCACATCAACGTCCAAGATCCAAATATTGTTGACTTGCTCGTCAAAGCGTTCAGGAGAGTGGATCCTACACTAAATATCTGCGAGGCAATCAACTGCCAACAGTTTTCTCCATCGCGTAATATTTCCCTCAACAGCCACATACAACAAGAGACCCAGGGAAATGTAGACCTTGGGAGCCACCTCTCCTGAATCCACCAGTGCCCACAGTCCACCGGCATTGCCTCTGGCTACCTGCAGAAAAGAGGCTTTGTAGATACAGACCCCAAACCTGGCACTAGTGTCATAGAGTCATGCAATGTGGAAACAAGCCCTTTGGCCCAACTTGCCCACACCGGCCAACATGCCCCATCTACACTCGCCCCGGGACCACAAATGAAATGTGTTAAACATGGTTTGTGTTAAAGTGGAATACTTGTAACTTTGTCGCCGGCGTTTATTTGATAACAAAAGAATATTACTATGACTTGTCACATGTAACAATAAAGTATCATCCATCCATTCATTCATTCATTCATTCATCTGCCTGTGCTTGACCCATAACCCTCTAAACCTATCCTTTCCACGTACCTGTCCAAATGTCTCTTTAAACTCTTGATCTCCCAGGCAATAGTTATCCCTGCCCGCCTGTGTGCTTCAACAACATGGCTTAGCTGCAGAAGGCTCCTCGAACCCCAATACCAGCTCTACCAAATGCCCAAAGACTGTTGGCAGGATAAATGAAACAATGTCATTTTCCCCTTGCAGGAACTGAGGCTTGAACTGTACTCTGCCAGCTCCGATGCGCTGACCACACCACTTGCACACCTAACATTGGAATCCCAAAACAAGGACCAGCTGTGAGCTTTGTCATGGCCAGAGATATTGAGGAGAACAAAGGGAAAGGCCTGTTGAAAAAGTGTAACATCCGCACGCGTTCAAACATGGAGAAGACATTTAAACATCACAGATCTCTTCAGGAGCATGCTGAGCCAAACATAAACAGTGGAACAAATGGAGAACCTTCTGAACAAACCATCCTTCTGCTCAGAAAAGCACCTCCTGCGTCTATGAATGACTCCCACATAGACATCATCTGCCTCCTGGCAACTCAAAGATGGAATGGAAACAAGCCATTCTTGACCCGGATCCACTGCTTAAAAATATAGATTTATAGTCATTGGTGGGTGGACTCAAAAGGAACTGAGGAGATATTCCATTATACTTAAGTTTGTGGAAATCTGAAATCACTATCAAAGGCTTAGAAAATAGGTGCAGAAGTAGGCCATTCGCCCCTTCGTGCCAGCACCGCCATTCAACATGATCATGGCTGATCATCCAAAATCAGTACCCCGTTCCGACTTTTCCCCCATATCCCTTGATCCCCTTAGCCCTAAGAGCTAAATCTAACTCTCTCTTGAAAACATTTGTGAGTGGCACACCCCTCACCATGTTTTAAATCCTGCAGGTTAATACAAATCAATTGCTCAACCAGCTTCATAAGTTCATAAGTTATAAGAGCAGTATTAAGCCATTCGGCCCATCAAGTCTACTCCACCATTCAATCACGGCTGATCTATCTTTCCCTCTCAACCCCCATTCTCCTGCCTTCACCCCATAACCCCTGACGCTTGAATGAACACTTGATTTGTCTTAACCTACAAGACTATGGACCAAGATTTGAAAGGAGAAGAATTACACTGAAAAGATTTCTCATTCCATCACGGATTTATCTGTTGATAAACTTTGAGGATTGTGTGATTTCCCCTTTTGTCAGATTTAGGAGCAGATTTGTGAAATAGACATCTAAATTGTAGATCAAACAGTATCGCCGATTTGATCCGCGTCGGACTGGACATGAGTCGCTGAGCCGGCGAACCGAGTGTGGGATCACGTGGAATGTTGCGGAGATTGAGAAGATCCAAAAAGACGTCAGACCCGGCCCTGCTGGACTTCGCCATGAGCTCCTTTGCACTGCGGACAGCTCGCTCAGCCAGCACGTTCAATTGGGGGTACTCCGGACTGCTGGTGATGTGCTTAGAATCCCATTCCTTTGCAGATTAAATAGTCAACCTAGAATTTCCAGGGAACTTGCCAAAGCAACAGCATCACATGTGGGTTGATGCCAACCAAGCGAGCGGGCAAGATCATCTCTGACCCCTCTCACCCTGGCCACAAACTCTTTGAATCACTTCCCTCTGGAAGGCGACTCCGGACTGTCAAAGCTGCCACAGCCAGACATAAAAACAGTTTTTATCCACAAGTAGTTGCTCTACTCAACAGCCAAAAATCTGTAGCTTCAAGGTCCAATTAATCATTCCTTTTTTGTCCTTGAAACCTCACTTACATACCATATATTTCAATGCTTAGTTCTCCAGATGCACAATGGCATGCTTCAGATTAAGGAATTTAAAATTAATTTCCGAGCAAAACAGCAAGGCTACTGGATGTAGAATGGCGTCGATATGTGTGTTTAGTCTCACAATTTATTGACACCTAATAGAGATATTTATTTAGTGCACATAGCTGCCATTGTCAACCAATAACTGCATGGATTAATGTGCCAGCTAATAACAAGAAGATGGAGTTGAGCAAATGGAGGCAGAAGATGAAACCAGATTTGGCAACTTTGGAAAATGCATCTGATTGTTGCTCAAATCCAGCATTGTCATTAACAGTTTTTATCCATGAGTAGTTGCTCTACTCAACAACCAAAAATCTGTAGCCTCCCTTTGATCTGGTATTTTGTTGGTTCACATGCTTGATCAATGGTGTTTTATCATTAATGTTTTATTATTATTAATATTTAGTGTTTTCTGAGTCATTCGTAACTGTCACTGTATGTCATGTCGTTACTTGTGGGCGGAGCACCAAGGCAAATTCCTTGTATGTGAATACTTGGCCAATAAACTTACTTACTTACTTACTTACTTACTTTCAGCCCAAAGGACAGGCCATTTTCAGCATCCTCTTGTTCCTTCATCCATCCAACTAAGTTTGTCAAAGATGCTCATTGTCATTTCACTGTCCTGATGCGAATAATGGAAGGCCGACATAGAATTGATGTGGAGAGGACATTTCCAGTAGTGGGAGAGTCTAGGACCAGAGGGCACAGCCTCAGAATTAAAGGACGTAACTTTAGAATGGAGATGAGCAAGACTTTCTTTAGCCAGAGGGTGGTGAATCTGTGGAATTCATTGCCACAGATTGCGCGGAGGCCAAGTCACGGGGTAGTTTTTAAGCGGATATTGATCATTTCTTCGTTATTACGGGGATCAAAGATTATGGGGAGAAGGCAGGAGAATGGGGTCGAGAGGGAAAAATAGATCAGCCAAGATCGAATGGCGGAGTAGACCTGATGGACCAAATGGCCTAATTCTCCTCCCATGTCTTATGGTCTTATGGTCTAACACACAATCTGGGTTTACCACATATATGTCAGTTCAGAATTGGATGCAGATGTTTCCACGCCTCTGGTGTGTTATGACAACTTCTGCTGGGAGATGTATAATTCAGTGCTCACGAGTGCTGTCCGTACATGTGAATGCACCTGCAGAACTTCAGTATAAGTTACACAAAGAAATGAAAACACGACTCTGCAGCATTTTCTTAACCATGCTGTGCCTAATGGATATAAATAATAGTTTGATGTTATCGGATTCTCTTCAAGGAGACTCACAAAATCAATAATTCATGTCTGTCAGTTTTCCTCAGTTGCTATTGATTTGAGTTTGCTTCTTTTTATTTTTGCATTCTGTCGAGATTTGCAGGAAATGTGGTGGAAGGCATCAATAATCTGCTGTAAATCTTGGTCTAAACATGCCAGCTCTGCCAGTAAGGAAATTCAAAGCCACAGAAGAGTTTGTTTAAGACCAAATCGCACTCGTAGCCAAGCCGTTCCAGTACAGCTACAACACAGGCATCAATCGGACGCTGTGGAAGATTGCCCAGATACGTCCTCCTGCCCACAAGAAGCAGCACGGATCCAACCCATTTCGGGAATCTCCAAGAGACGCCTTGCCGGCCCCCCGCTAGAAGAACCCTGCAGACCCCAGAGGCCACCGAGACATGACCGGTAGGATTGAGCTGGCAACGATGGACTCGACTGGCTGGGAGCATAGCTGGTGGGAGAGGAGAGGGAACCGGGATCTGGGATCTGGCGTACCAGGTCGGTACATAGAAACATAGAAAGTAAGTGCAGGAGTAGGCCATTCGGCCCTTCGAGCCAGCACCGCCATTCAATATGATCACGGCTGATCATCCAGAATCAGTACCCCGTTCCTGCTTTCTCCCCCATATCCCTTGATTCCCTTAGCCCTAAGTTATATTTAACTCTCTCTTGAATACATCCAGTGAATTGGCCTCCACTGCCTTCTGTGGCAGAGAGTTCCACAGATTCACAACTCTTTGGGTGAAAAGGTTTTTCCTCATCTCAGTCCGAAATGGCCTAACCCTTATTCTAAAACTGTGATCCCCCTGGTTCTGGACTCCCCCAACATTGGGAAAATTTTTCTTGCATCTAGCCTGTCTAATCCCTTAAGAATTGTATGTTTCTATAAGATTCCCTCTCATCCTTCTAAATTCCAGTTAATACAAGCCCAGTCGACCCATCCAACAGCTGGATAAACTCAATGAGTCCGGCAGCATTGTTAAAACATTGTGATGGATTGTACCGATCCATTCGGTACAAAGATGTCCCGTGGATGGGCGAGGAGAGGGATGTTGGTTCGCCGGTCAACCAGCAGGTCCAAGGGATGGCGACGGCTGGAGGCCCGCAGCGGCCTGGGGCTTGCCTGGAAGTGGGACCATTACACCCAGAGAGTGGGCTGGAATTGGAAAATGGCTTCAAAACATGGCGCCTCTTGCACGGGGGATCAGTAGACGATTTCTGTACAATTTGCGGGTGTTGTATAAAGGGGGTGAGGGAGCCCGGGGTGGATCAGGAGTTTGGACGTTCTACCTGTGACCGCGTGGGTTTTCTCCAGGGGCTCCGGATTCCTCCCGCACTCAAAAGACGTAGAGGTTTGTAGGTAAATTGGCTTTGGTAAAACTGTAAATTGTCCCTAGTGTGTGGAGGTAGGATACCGGTGATCGCTGGTCGGCGCGGAATCGGTGGGCCAAAGGGTCTGTATCCATGCTGTATCTCCAAAGTCTAATGTAAAGTCTAAATTCAACTCCTCACCAGTTGGCTCCCCATTTGGCTCCACCCCCCACTCCTCACCTTATTTCACCTTTCACCTTCCAGTTATTGCATCGCCCCTCTCTCTCACTGCTTTACACTCCCTCCCCTCCACACTCTACACTGATGCAGGGTCCTGACCTGAAACATCGACCACCCCTTGTGTCTTCACAATGCTGCCAGCCAGACACATTGAATTTCTCCAGCAGATTGTGTCTTTGCCCCAGAGTCCAGCACCTGCAGTCTCTTGAATTTCCATCCGAATTCCAGACCCTCGTCTGAGGATTGTCGAAGGAAGTGTTTTTTTATTTCATGGAAGTTTCACAGAATCTGCATTCATGGAAGCTTGTTAGAATTACAAAGATTTTGACCCAATTATCGCAGCTCATTCTTCAATGAGAGAAAATGCAGGATTTATAACCCAAATTTGCACTGCAAATTGACAGAGGAATTTACATAAATCATATGAATCCTGATCTCAACGCAATCTTCTCTGTGAGAGAGGGAGAGAGGGCTTGCAGACAGTGTAAACCTTCTGCGGAAAACCCACATCTGGATTTCTTTCAAATTACTGCTGATTTATTCAACTCTGCAGTTGATTTTAAACTGCTGTAATCTAGGGTTATGGCCCAGAAAATCTGCTGAGCAGTTAAAGGGATCAGTCCTGTTGGTGCCATCTATCGCTAATCTTGTAAGAGTTAGCAGGGTCAGTGAGCAGGCAGCTCGGGCGCAGTGAGTGAGTGACCTTCTGATGTACCCTTGCCCATTCAGGTTCACCGTCCTGCTGCCCACTCCGTTCAGTTTAGTTTATTGTCAATAGACACAAAATTCTGGAGTAACTCAGCGGGACAGGCAGCTTCTCTGGAGAGAAGGATTCAAGATTCAAGTGAGTTTATTGTCATGTGTCCCTGATAGGACAATGAAATTCTTGCTTTGCTTCAGCACAACAGAACATAGAAGGCATTGACTACAGAACAGATCAGTGTGTCCATATATCATTATATAAATATATACACACATGAATAAATAAACTGATAAAGTGCAAATAACAGATAATGGGCTATTAATGTTCAGAGTTTTGTCCAAGCCAAGTTTAATAGCCTGATGGCTGTGGGGAAGTAGCTATTCCTGAACCTGGTCATTGCAGTCTTCAGGCTCCTGTACCTTCTACCTGAAGGTAGCAGGGAGATGAGTGTGTGCCCAGGATGGTGTGGGAATGGGTGACGTTGTGGGTCGAGACCCTTCTTCAGACCCATCGTCAGGAGAGACAGAGTTACAGAGATGAGGAAGTGTAAGAGATGAAAAAAGATCAAGGAGAATGTAGAACAGACCTTTGTTAGCTCGGAGGTGACAACGAAGCAGACAGAGATAGCATGTAATCAGAGGGACAGTCAGACTGGTCGGAGAACTGGGAAGAGGGAGGTTGAACACAAAATGCTGGAGTAACTCAGCGGGACAGGCAGCATCTCTGGATAGAAGGAATGGGTGACGTTTCGGGTCAAGACCCTTGTTCAGACTGAGTCAGGGCAGGGGGAGATACAGAGATAAGGAAGATTAAGGTGTGAAAATTAGACAAAGGGGGTGGAGATCAAGGCAAATGTAGAATAGATCATTGTTAGCAAGGAGAAGGTAACAATGTAGCAAATAGATAAAATATAAATGAGGACAGTCAGACTCGTCGGAGAAATGGGAAGGGGGAAGGGATGGAGAGAAAGCAAGGGTTAGAAAAGTCAATATTTATACCGCTGCCGAAGGTACAGTGAAAAGCTTTTGTTGCGTGCTAACCTGTCAGCGGAAAGACAATACATGATTACAATCGAGCCATTTACAGTGTATAGATATATGATAAGGCAATAATGTTTAGTGCACAGTAAAGCCAGTCAAGTCTGATCAAGCAAGGTCACCAATGAGGTAGATAGTAGTTCAGGACTGCTCTCTGGTTGTGGTTGGATGGTTCAGTTGCCTGATAACAACTGGGAAGAAACTGTCCCTGGATCTGGAGGTGTGTGTTTCCACACTTCTGTACCTTTTCAGACTTCTATACCAGGGTGCGACTCATCCTTGAGTATGCTGCTGGCCTTGCCGGGCAGCTTGAGGTATAACTAGTCAATGGAAAGGAGGTTGATGCCTACATGACTCCATAAGGTGGAGAGGTAGGGGGGCATGTGGAAAGCAGCACCACGATGGTGGAGACAAGAAAATCAGGAGTGCCCGTGAAACTTTAATTGTTAAACTTCAACGAACTGCAGATGCTGCTTTACCAAGGAAAGACACGAAATGGTGGAGTAACTCAGCAGGTCAGGCAGCATCCCTAGAGAACATGAATGGGTGACATTCCCGACCTGAAACTCCAGCATTTTGTGTCTAAGTTTTAATTGGAGCAGTTCATAAGTTCATGTTGTGGGAGCAGAATTAGGCCATTCAGCCCATCAAGTCTACTCCACCATTCAATCATGGCTGATCTATCTTCCCCCCTCAACCCCAGTCTCCTGCCTTCTCTCCAGAAACCGCTGACACCCGTACTAATCAAGAATCTGGGGATGATCAGCCATGATCACATTGAATGGCGGTGCTGGCTTGAAGGGCCGAATGGCCTACTCCGCCTTAAATTGAATAATGCATTGAATTTACATTGAATCCCCACCTTAAAAATATCCACTGACTTGGCCCCCACAGCCTTCCGTGGCAGTGAATTCCACAGATTCACCACCCTCTGACTAAAGAAATTCCTCCTCGTCTCCTTTCTAAAAGTTAAAACTCACGAGGCGTCATTTCAAGAAGGAAGTTCCCAAGTTCTGTGCTGAGGTGGTTGGAGTCAATAGACAATAGACAATAGGTGCAGGAGTAGGCCATCCGGCCCTTCAAGCCAGCACCGCCATTCAATGTCATCATGGCTGATCATCCCCAATCAGTACCCCGTTCCTGCCTTCTCCCCATATCCCCTGACTCCGCTATTTTTAAGAGCCCCATCTAGCTCTCTCTTGAAAGCATCCAGAGAACCTGCCTCCACCGCCCTCTGAGGCAGAGAATTCCACAGACTCACCACTCTCTGTGAGAAAAAGTGTTTCCTCGTCTCCGTTCTAAATGGCTTACTCCTTATTCTTAAACTGTGGCCCCTGGTTCTGGACTCCCCCAACATCGGGAACATGTTTCCTGCCTCTAGCGTGTCCAAACCCTTAACAATCTTATATGTTTCAATGAGATTCCCTCTCATCCTTCTAAACTCCAGAATGTACAAGCCCAGCTGCTCCATTCTCTCAGCATATGACAGTTCCGCCATCCCAGGAATTAACCTTGTAAACCTACGCTGCACTCAGAGTCACAGTTGTTAATGAAGGTAGGAAGGTCAAGCAACCCGAGCGGGAAATATCCACAGATTTCAGATACGTATAGATGTGTAGAACAGGAAATAAAGAGACCCATGTTACAGTTCGATACTGGGCTTCCCCTTTAACAGTTCTAGCTGTCTCCATTAAAACATTTTCTTCTCTCCCCCACACCCAATAATAGTACCAGTCTAACCATTCCAAGTATGTCGCAAAAGGAAAGAAACACAGACTGATGTTGGTCATCCATCGCAGCCTCAGAGTTTCTCAAACACTTGTGATTGAAATATTGGAAACAGCCAGTGTATGCGCGGCAAGCCGCCACGATTCATGCATAATTCTTCGTAATTTCTGCCAAAGGATCTAAAGGTGGGCTCGTGTTCAGATTGATCTGACTAATGAAAGATTTTCTGTGTGGAAACCAACTCACACCTGGTGCCAGCCACTCGTGGCCCTTTCACGTGTCTGTGCTAAAGCTCCATTACTGCTTCCTTGTTCCCTTACGATCTCACTCTCTCAATCACTCTAACCTCATGTAGCTCCATACCCCACTACCATTACTACACTGGTGAATCCGTGGGATTCATTGCCACAGAAGGCCCAGTCAATGGATATTTTTATGGTGGATATTGATAGATTCTTATCAATTTTTGATGGAAGTCTGAGGTTTGAGATACAATTTCCTATTTTTGATGGTGCAACAACCAGCAATCTGTATTGTAAGACACCATGCACAGTGTGGAATATCTCTCGTCTTCTCTTTGCTCGTTCTAAGTGAACCTCCTCCATCTTTTCAGGCCTCCAAGAGCTCCATGCACTGTCCGCAACACGTCTTCAGACATGTCCCCTCTTCGTCCTCTCATATGCAGCTGATAATCCAAAACCCAAACTTTGGAATTTGCCATCCAAACATTTACTCACTTGAAGGAGGTATGTTTTTTTAAAACCTACTTGATGCCATGGATTTTGCAGTCAGAGCAAAAGGCCAGTGTGCAAGAGCGGAACTCGCTATCAAAACATGGAGGGGACAGGGGGACACAATTTTTTGGCGGCCACGCGAGCATGCGCACTCACAGACACGCGCGAGGCTTTGGAGGCTCAATCCAGCGCTAAATGCAGCTCAACTCTGCCTGTATCACCGGGTTAACTACAGCCCTCTCTGGACTGACGGGATATCTGCGCTGCTTTTCCGCGCTGGCCATATTTCTCGCAAGTCCAGAAAGGGCTATAGGCTCACCTGGCGGGACAGGCAGAGTTGACCTGGTTTAGCGCCGTTTCTCTGCGCTGGCCGGTCTGATTCCCTACCAAAGATCCTATAGCGGAGGATCTTTGCTGCCGACCTCTCTGGGGGGGGGGGGGGCACTCGGGTGAGGACAGGACAGCGCCGGAGACCCGGCCGGGATCGATCCTGCCTGCGGATGAGGCGCAGGTCTGTGCCACGTCTCCCTCCTCCAATCACCGCACTCTATCCTCAGGCCCCCCCCGCCCACTCCTCCCTCCTCCAATCATCGCGCTGAATTATCATGTCCCGCCCCCCTTGCCTGCTGACCGACGTCTCTCTCGTCCAATCGGCGACCTCGATCTTCAGTCCCACCCCCACTGTCTCGCGGAAAGCGGAGATTTCATCGGGTTTTAAAATCCGGATTACAAAAACTTGGGGGGGATCGTCCCCCACCTCTCAAAACATGGGGGGGACGTGTCCCCTCTGGCCCCCCCCCCCCCCCTCCCCGGGTTTTCTGCCCCTGCCAGTGTGGACTATATATACAAGGCGGTCAGGCAGAAACAGCGGGTCTCTTTTCCAATGTTGAAACTACCACAGTCTGAAGAAGGGTCCCGACCCAAAGCATGGCCTGTCCATGTCCTCCAGACACGAGGCCTGATCCGCTGAGTAACTCCAGCAATTTGTTTAAGAGGGAACTGCAGATGCTGGATTACACCAAAGATAGACACAAAATGCTGGAGTAGGGTGACGTTTCAGATCAAAAAACCTTCTGAAGAATCCCTTCGGCTCTGAAGAAGGGTCTCGACTCGAAACATCACCTATTCCTTTTGTCCAGAGATGCTGCCTGCCTCGCTGTGTTACTCCAGCGTTATGTTTGTTCTCAGCAAGTTATCAGCTTCTGCATTTCCTTGTGTCTACCTCTACATGGGGATCTGTGAGCAGGTAAAACAAGGCTTTCCAAGCAATGGAAGAAACCTACCTGAACTACGCATGCTTAAATATCTGTCATGTAGCAATGCCTCTTAATGGCCATGTGTGTTGGAAAATCAACACTTCTCTTGAGATGAATGTGGTAGTGTCGGTTTCTGGGCAGGATGACACCATTCCAGAACATCTGCCAGTCACTTCCCTTTGCAAGTCTAATGGTGACATTGTTCAGAAATGTGCCTGGTGCTGGACACTAATAATCTAGGTTTCCATCTCTCTGCAGTGATGTTTCAATGGGGCTCTCAATGAATAGTTAAGCATCATAGCTGCATGCTGTTCCATTGGCCAAGTTAATGAGCCTATTGGGTACTATTGGGCTCACAGTAGCAGGGAATTGGTGGAGGAGTTGGGAACTCAGACCCCAATGTCTATTTTCAATATTTAGTTGCACACATGCAGAATTTAGGCTTTAGAGATACAGCACAGAAACAGGCCCTTCGGCCCACCGAGTCCGTGCCAACCAGTGATCACCCCGTACACAAGCAAAACCCAAACGATCACAGGGAGAACGTACAAACTCCATACAGACAGCATCCGTAGTCAGGATTGAACCCGTGTCTTGACAGCAACCTGTGAGGCAGCAACTCTACCGCTGCGCCACCGTGCCGCCCTGTCGTCAGTGTACGATCTACTCTATAATAACAAGTGGCGAGAATCTCATTTTATTCCCAATGCAGAACATGGGCCTCTATTTCCTGATTTAAAGATAGAATACATAGAAAATACGTCTAGGAGTTGGCCATTCGGCCCTTGATCATGGCTGATCAGCCACAATCATTCCTGCCTTCTCCCCACATCCCTTGATTCCGTTCTATCTAACTCTCTTTTGAATCCATCCAGTGAATAGGCCTCCACTGCCTTCTGAGGCAGAGAATTCCACAAATTCACAACTCTCTGGGTGAAAAAGTTTTTCCTCATCACCGTTGTAAATGGCCTACCCCTTATTCTTAAACTGTGGCCCCTGGTTCTGGACTCCCCCAACATCGGGAACATGTTTCCTGCCTCTAGTGCGTCCAAACCCTTAATAATTTTATATGTTTCTATAAGATACCCTCTCATCCTTCTAAATTCCAGTGAATACAAGCCCAGTCGTTCCATTCTTTCATAAAATGACAATCCCGCCATCCCGGGAATTAACCTGGTGAAACTACGCTGCACTTCCCGACGGGCCGCGCGGCCGGAAGGTTTCCCGACGGGCCGCAGCTGTGGACTGGGAACGCAGCCGGAGGCCTTTATCGAGGCACCGTGGTCTTGATGCCTCCCGGATCTGTCTTGCTGAGAGGGAAGGGGAAGAACAATGGACAATGGGGGGGGGGGGGACAAAGGACAACGAGGACCTGGCGTGGGGGAACCGCTGTGGTGGGGGGGGGGGGGGTGGGAGGGTGGACAAAAGGGGGAGCCGGGCGTGCTTTGTACCTTTGTCCGCGCCATAGGTGGCTGCTGTTTGTATACATTGTGTATGCAAGCAAAGAATCTCACTGTGCCTAGTCACATGGGACAATAAAGTATTCCTATTCAACAGCAAAACTGTTTCACGTTTTGTTTCTGAACACTCAGTATCCAACTTTGTTTGGTAACACTCCTGTGTATGTCTTGGAATGTTTAACTGGGTTAAACAATGGTATATTAATGTGAGTTGTAGCTGTTGGCTGCTGGAGGGGCTGCGACTGGAATAGAATGTACATTGATTGTGCCAGAAGGTTTTGCTTGGTCAGAGATTCCAGAGAGTGCAGATAAACACGGCCAATTTGCAAAGCTTTGTCCCGCATTCAATCAGCAATTCGATCAAATCAAAAACCAACAGAAAGCACTTAACTACAAACATATTACATAAAATAGATTCAGGCTCCAATGCAGCAACATTGGACTTTTGGCTTTTAATTTGCAATTGCATACCTTTTACTCGCCGTTTTCTCCATTTATCTCCAGAAAAAGGACAAACTGTCGGGTGGGGAGTGGAGAGAAAAGGGAGGTGGCAGAATTTTAAAACTTGCATGTAACTAACGATGTTAATATTGTAAAATGTCCCAAGGTGCGATGAATTTTTATCTTCTCATGGGACGTGGATATCGCAGACAAGGTTAAGGTTAAAAGTCTTTCCGTAACTTCTTTGGGCAGGCATGGTGGTGCAAGATTTGGAACAATGCAATTGTAGTGGTAGAGTTGCTGCCTCACAGCTCCACAGACCCAGGTTCGATCCTGACTACAGGTGTTGTCTGTGCAGAGTTTGTACGTTCTCTCTGTGACCATGTGAATTATCTCTGGGTGCTCCGGTTTCCTCCCACATTCCTGTCGTATAGGTTTGTAGGTTCTGTAAATAGCCCCTAGTGCATAAGATGCAAAAGTAGGAACATATAGAACTAGTCTATGGGGTGATCGATGGGCCAAAGGGCCTGTTTCCATGCTGTATCTCTAAACTAAGCTAAACAAATTGCCCGTCGGATGGCTGTGTAACATCCTGGAGAGTTCCGAGTTGTTGTGGTTCTTCTTGGTTCTTGGTTTCTTGGTCCTCCAAAATATTCCAAATGGAATTTAAACTGGAGGTGGTGGAGGGAGGACTTAAGCCAGAAAGGGTTTTTGGGAAGAAAGAGCTACCTTAAATTTAGTTGCATCTGGTTGGGTAACTATGGTCGGGTGAAGATTATTCCATGCTTTAATTGTGCGGGGGAAGAATGAATTGCTGTACACATCTGTCTTGGTAGCTGGAATCTCAAATTGGATCGAATGTCCTCGTCTGCTCCTAATTGGTTTGGGTTTGGTGTAGGTCTTGTAATCTATGTTGAGCTGACCATTTAACATTTTGTAAAAACAGGTCAAACGGTGAGCTTCACGTCTGTCTTGGAGAGGGTTCCACCCCAGAGAATTCAGAAGTTTGGTAACACTCGCTTCTCTCTCATAGGTGTTAGTAACAAATCGAGCTGCCTGTCTTTGGACACGTTCGATGGAAGAAAGGATTGCAACAAAACAGCGCAGCTTTGAAATACTGGGTGGCTGGGCAAACCCAGATACCAATCAAGATTCTGCCACATTGCAGTTGGTCAAGAATCATGCAGACTGGACAAGGATCACATCTTCCCTTCAACCAAGAGCATTAATGACAAAGATGATTTTTTTAATGAAAATCCTGGTGGTTTTCTGTTCATCATAACAGAAGATTGTTTCTATCTCTTTATCCAGGTTGCTTGTATCCAATATGCTGGATTTAGATTTCCCGACAAAGGTACAAAGTGCAGTGGGTGCAGATTGCAAGGGAGTACAGAGCAGAGGAGAGTGCAGATTTTGTTTTAGAGAGAAGGAATGGGTGATGGTTCGGGTCGAGACCCTTCTTCAGACTCTGCGTCTCAAGAAGGGTCTCAAACGAAACGTCACCCATTCCTTCTCTCCAGAGATGCTGCCTGTCCTGCTGAGTTACTCCAGCTTTTTGTGTCTATCTTCAGTTTAAACCAGCATCTGCAGTTCCTTCCTGCAGATTTTTTAAAGTTTAATTTAGAGATACAGTGCAGAAATACTGTATGTCCTTCAGCCCACTGAGCCCATGCCGACAGGCGATTGCCGCACACTAAAACTCTGCTACACGCACTAGGGACAATTTTTACAATTATACTAAGCAAATTAGCCTACACACCTGTACGTCTTTGGAGTGTGGGAGGAAACCGGAGCACCCGGAGAAAACCCACGCAGGTCACGGGGAGAACGTGCAAACTCCGTACAGACAGCACCTGTAGTCAGGTTCAAACCCAGGTCTCTGGCGCTATGAGGCAGCAACTCTACCGCTGTGCCACCATGCTGCTTGAGATCTGAGGGGATTATGCCACAGATGATTGCAACTTCTGATTCATTGAGTTATAATCCATTTGTGCGTATCAATGTGCATCTCAAGATATTCTTCTGGAACAGAAAATGGTTGCAGGATGATTAGGAAATGTTTTCTGCTAACGCAGGATCTTGCATTTCAGTGTTATGTTTGAGGCTAGAATGTTGTGCAATGGGACTAAATGGAATGTGACCGACTAGATCGAATTACTGGACTTGATGTACCTTGAACAGTATACTACTGAATGACTGTAAATCAGGACTTCTTCTTACATTACATGGTCAGTAGGTGTCTTATAGAAAACTTCTTGTCCAACTGATGTGAGGCCCTGTTTCAGGTGCTTGTCCAAGCCTTCATGCATATCAAATTGTAGGCTGTTCCTGTGCTGCACAGCTCGAAAAACTGACCTTGGATGCCTTCTGTCCAAAGTATATTCTGTCAGAGTAAGTTCACCACTTACATGCCCCTTTTGCGGTGGTAGGTCACTAATATCTACTGTCCCCTTTGTAACGTATCCTGTCTCCCTGGTCCAGTTCACCAGAAGGTGATGCACACTGTCCTCTTTTATAAGACAGGTTATGTGCAGCCCCTGGATAAGCCAACATTTTTGCATCCATGCCTCAACTGCAGACCTCTCATTTGTCACCAATGCTTTGTTTGAAAAGGCGGAAGTTCCATATGATTGTGACCTGATGTGTCCAATAATCTACAATTACCCTCATTTCAAGCAAACTTCAAATAACAAATATTGTTAAAGAGGCAGATAATTCTGTTTCCCATTCATCGCCACAGGAGGCTGTGGAGGCCAAGTCATTGGATATTTTTATGGCCGAGATAGATAGATTCTTGATTAGTACGGGTGTCAGGGGTTATGGGGAGAAAGCAGGAGAATGGGGTTAGCAGGGAGAGATAGATCAGCCACGATTGAATGGCGGAGTAGACTTGATGGGCTGAATGGCCTAATTCTGCTCCTATCACTTATGAACATGAACTTAACAACTCAATAAGGGTTTGAAACCAAACTTTGAGGAGAGGGTCCCGTGAGAACATGCAGTGCCCTATAAGACAGGCATGCAATGATGGGGGATAATCATCCCTGAAATTGTACCTCAGCAAAAGAGGCAAGATGAGAAAAAACTATTTGGAGGAATGATTGCGCTTAGAACATTTGAAACGGAGGTTGGCTACTTAAAGGTTAATGCACAGACTGTGGCCACTTACCCTAAGTGGGTCCTTAAGTCTCAGAATGCCACACAGATGGGAATTGTTCAGCGGACAAAGACGAAATAAGATAGCACAAGTTGAAACAAAGCTTAATGCCGTTCGGAAAGCATATTCTCCAAGCCAAAATGCTGGTTTTGAACGATGAAAGGCTTGCATGCTGATGATATTAAGCCAACAGGTCACCAGGGAATCTTCTCCTCCTGCAGGTTTCAGTATGTCAGTAGTAATCACCAGCCACAATAAACTGTGTGGAAAATAGACCTGTTCTTGGGAATAGAATTCTAAATTCAATGGGGGGGGAGGGAGGAAGGGAGATGGGAATCCCGATACCTTTAGTTATTCACATTCTCAAACAAAACATGCATTTATCTGAAAATGCCCTGTAATTTACACGGTTTTACTCACCCGACCCACGCGTCTTGTTTCTCATTTAGATATCACTTCCTCGCCTTTGCCCATCTTAGTTTACTTTGGAGATACAGCGTGGAAACAGGCCTTTTTGCCTACCGAGTCCGCGCCGACCAGCAATCACCCGTACAATCGTTTTATACAACAAACTAGGGATCATTTACAGGGCCAGACACCTGGGTTCGATCCTGACTACGGGTGCTGCCTGTACGGATGTTGTACATTCTGCCTGTGACCGCGTGGGTTTTCTCCAGGTGCTCTGGTTTCCTCCCACACTCCAAAGACGTGCATGTTTGTCGATCAATTGGCTACAGTAAATTATCCCTACCACTGCGCCACCATTGTCTCCCCTTGTACGGTGACCAGTGTCGTTTAAGAAAGAAATGCAGATGCAGGAAAAATCGAAGGAAGACAAAAATGGTGGAGAAACTCGGCGGGTGAGGCAGCATCTATGGAGCGAAGGAATAGGTGACGTTTCGGGTCGAGACCCAAGGGTCTCGACGGGAAACGTCACCTATTCCTTTGCTCCATAGATGCTGCCTCACCCGCCGAGTTTCTCCAGCACTTTTGTCTACCTATGTACGGTGACCAAGTCTTTCTCACTTTAGTTATCAAATGAGCCCTCTATTATACATCAGGCTTGTATAAGAGAAAATTGGGAGAGGCTCATTATGACCTGGTGATGGGATATCGAAGGTTATTTGAATTTTCCCTTTAAATAATCTATTTGACCATTTTCCCGGTTGTGTTATTTCAGCCGGTCAACCAACCCACTCTAAGCTTTCAGTTTTGCAATGTATTCAAGTTGACAGTTTATCTGGAGCATTTTGCACACAGTAATCTCAATGAATAATCAACTAAAATCAACTAGATTTACAATGAGATATTTGCAAATTAATCCATAAATCAACTTTACAATGCTTAGTTTGTTTCATATAATTTAATTAAGAAAGTAAGATATTAATCTGCAAAGCAGCCCCAAAATTAATTCACTAATCGATACACAAAGATATCCATGTCCAAATGAATGCGTGAAAGAATATATTATCATGAAAAGAAAATGAATTGCATTTTCCAATTTAATCACAATTAGCATTGAATTTGTAATATGATAAATTGCACCAGGGCACTTCACAAGCAACACATGGAGCAGTACAGCACAGGTACAGGCCCTTCGGCCCACAAAATCCGTGCTGAACAGAATGCAAAATTAAGCTAATCTCGTCTGCCTGCATATGATCCCTATCCGTCAATTCCCTGCATATCATTGTGCATGACTATAAAATAAAATTAACATCAAATATCTTAAGGGTTTAGACCGAGTACAAAACAGGTAGAATTTAAGATGCACTTTAAAATCATCGATGCACAGAAATGAGGATTGGAGAAATATACAAATCTCTGAGGCTAAAATGTATAGAGATGATGATTTGAGTTGATTATTACAAATGCAGGCTGTAAATAATCCATGAATGAAATCACAAATATCATAGAGACATGTAGCAGAGAAAACAGAGCAAAGATAGACACAAAAAGCTGGAGTAACTCAGTGCATCAAGCAGCATCTCTGAAGAAAAGGAAAAGGTGATGTTTCAGGTCGAGACCTTTCTTCACCCAAAATTCGACCCGAAACGTCACTCATTCCCTTTTCTCCAGAGATGCTGCCGTACCCGCTGAGTTACTCCAGCATTTTGTGTCTTATCTTCGGCGTAAACCAGCATCTGCAGTTCCTTCCTGCACAGAGAAAACAGGCCATTGCCCCACCGTGACCCTGCCAAACCCCAAACACATGCACTAATCCTGATTCCATTTTTATTTTATATACATTCCCGTCAGCAATCCCACTGACTGCCTACAGATTCTCTCACTACCATTACACTCAGCCACACACATAGACGGTTTACCAGAGGCCAATTAATCGACCAACATAGGCATCTTTGGGATGGAACACACGGAGGGGACCCACACCGTCTCAGAGAGAACATGCAAACTCCACAAAAACAGCACTAGAGGTCAGGACTGAAGCCTGGTTGCTAGGTTATGAGGCAACATCCCTACCGGTAGTTCCACTCTGCCATCCCAAATCCTTTCTATCTTTAAATATATTAATTATTATTTAGCATCAGAATTGAGAGAACCTTAAGACTTAGATCCTTCTAAGTGGATCCCGCCAGTGGTGGAGCTCCATCCAGCGTGGCCTGTCGGCTTCGGAAGCCGCGGTCTCTGGTAAGGAAGCGGCCGTTCCAGGTTTCCCAAGCCGCTGAGAGGATTCTCCCGACGCCGGAGCACCAACATCCAGCGAGAAGGGCCTGGAACATTGGGCCTCCGTAAAGGCGACTGCGGAGGCCTCAATAGGCCCGAATATGGGTGGACATGGGGATGGGGACTGGACTTTGCGCCTTCCCTCATAATGGGAACCATTGTGGGGAGATGTTTTTATGTTTAAATTTCTTTATTATTGTTATGTCGTATTCTTTTTTATGTGCTGCAATGGCAATACGCATTTCACTACACCAATTGGTGTTTGTGACTAATAAAGAACCTTTGAACCTTTCTTGTAACCTTCATGTTCATAGGTTCTAGCAGCAGAATACGGTAATTCAGCCCATCAATTCTACTCTGCCATTCCATCATGGCTGATCCATCCTTTTTGCCTCTCAACCCCATTTTCCTGCCTTTGACACCCGTACCAATCAAGAATTTGTCAATCTCTGCCTTAAAAATATCCATTGACTTGGCCCTCTGTCAAAAGGAATTCCTTCTCATGTCCTTTCTAAAGGTACGTCCTTTTATTCTGAGGCTGTGCCCTCTGGTCCTGGACTCTCCCGCAAGTGGAAACATCCTCTCCACATCCACTCTATCCAGGCCTTTCACTATTCGGTAAGTTTTAATGAGGTCCCTCTCATCGCATTGCGGTTACAGACCAGTTTGTTTAATCAATATCCCTCTACTTTCTGCACTATTTTAGGTCAGTTCACCTCCAGACGAATGTTCCACATGAACATAAGTTCTTAAAATAAAAATGCCCGACTTCTCTGAATACTTTCTCTGGATACTTTCAAGAGAGAGCTAGATAGGGCTCTTAAAGGTAGCGGAGTCAGGGGATATGGGGAGAAGGCAGGAACGGGGTACTGATTGGGGATGATCAGCCATGATCACATTGAAGGGGCGAATGGCCTACTCCTGCACCTATTGTCTATTGTCTATTGTCTATTGACTTTAAAGCTATAATAGTGCTGCCTTTTTAAGGAAGTCATATATTTGAGATATGCCTAAGAAGGATCTGCAGATGCTGCTTTATATTGAAGGAGTCTGATGAAGGGTCTCGACCCAAAACGTCACCTATTACTTTTCTCCAGAGATGCTGCCCGACCCACTGAGTTGCTCCAGTTTTTATGTATCTATCTTTGAAATACTTGTCCAACCTTCTGAAGGTACAATACCTTAAACTTTTAGATCTGTCTTTCTGCAGGTGAAAAGTACTTATCCGAGGCTGCCTTTGAGCTCATCTACTATATACAGAATCTCATGTTTTTGCTATATCACACTAGAATGCCATAATCAATATATTTTTTTTAAAGAAAAAGATCTCTTGAATTTTGATTGGAGTGAAGCTCCTGGCCTTCTTTCAATCCTTAGATGATTGTCCATTTCAACAGTAACGTTGCTTGACCTTCGCTATTGTTTAATTTAGAAATAATGTACACATTGAGTGTCACGGTGGCGCAGCGGTAGAGTTGCTGCCTCACAGCGCCAGAGACCCGGGTTCGATCCTGACCACGGGTGCTTGTCTGTACGGAGTTTTACGCTCTCCCCGTGACCTGCCTGGGTTTTCTCCGAGATCTTCGGTTTCCTCCCACACTCCAAAGACGTACAGGTTTGTAGGTTAATTGACTTGGCAAAAAATGGAAGTTGTCCCTAGTGTGTGTTGGGTAGTGTTAATGTGCGGGGATCGCTGGTCGGTGCGACTCGGTGGGCCGAAGGGCCTGCATCCGCGCTGTATCTCTAAACTAAACGTAACGAATCCTTCCATTCCCCCTTATCATCAGCCTTTCTCTGTCTTTGAACTTCCACTCGGAATTGCTCCATTTGATTATTTGTGCAAGCGTAATGTGGAAAGAATTCCTGAGTGCAGCTTTGAAACAAGAATTCACTTGACCAGGGTTCCAATGCAGGGTCTTAATATTTCCAGGTAGGTTGGAGAGAGGGGGAGGGAGAGGAGAACATCTTGGGTGGAGAACCCACATTTGTGGTCTTTTTCATGCTGGGACCTCTTTATTGTTTCGATGACCTGATTGTCACCTGGCTGATGGTCAGATTGATGGATCAATCTTGATTGAAGTCCTTGATTCCCAGACCATCAGACCACCAATTACAGAGTTGGTGCAGAGCTCATCAGTTGGAAGAAAATTGAGACGCTGAGCTTGGAGGAGCGGTGTTAGAATCCGCTGATTGAAACAAAGAGTTTGGCTGGAAGAATGAGGAGTGAGGCATGCAGGAAATACTCCTGCTCCTTCTGGTTCTCACGTATTTCTGTAAAGTAGCCTGGGAATTCTGCAAGAAACGAGCGAAGGAAGTGTCTAATTATCAGAACCATTAGGGGACTTCAAAACCTCTACGCTTAAAACGAAAAGAGGCAGGTATGGTTGGATTTGGTAAATTTGCCACTTCCTCCATTCACCCGCCCTCCCACAGAGATATCCCAACCCAATCTCAGCTGTTATGGGATTTGAAAGGTTAAATTCTCCACACCCCATTGCCTCCATGTTGGAAAGTAAGACACCTGCCATAAATTGCCTTTGCATTGTGAGGCTTTGCGTCTGGAAGCTATTGCACAAATTGTAGCTTCTGTTTCAGAATACTGATGACTATTATTATCCTCTTGATCCAGTACATGAGAGAGGGAGAAGCATTCCTACACTCGGGTCCAAACCACAAATATTTCAGCTGTGAGGAAATGAGCTCCATATTTCTTATCCATTGTAGTTCAGGTCTAATTCACCCCGGTGTTATCAGGTATTCACTCAATGGGTCTCTGCAAGTTCTTTCAACTAGTCCCATTCCAGATTTTATGACGTCCAAGCCAGCCGATGAAGCAGTCCAGGCGAATACCCTGGTTGACCCAGGCAACGAAGGCATGGACATCATTGAGATCAAAGTCAACATTTTCCTTGATTGAAACTTCAATTTCCCCCATCGTTAAAATTCATGGTCTGAGGATAATGTGTTCTTGTAGCAGTGAGGTGCTGGTCTTTGTTAATTGGGTGGGATACAAGTGATCAACACCCAGGTGGGCTTAGGGAACACAATGGGACTCTCACTCCTGACGTTCAAGCTTGGTTTTTTTGTTGTATTTTGTTGTTGTTGTAATTATCATGCAAACTCCACAAAGACAGCAGCCGAGATCGGGACTGAACCCCAGGTCACTGGAGCTGCGAGGCAGCAGGTTAGTTCAGTTTAGTGACACAGCGTGGAAACAGGCCCTTCAGCACACCGAGTCCACGCGATCACCCCCGTACACCAACACTATCCCACACACACACAAGGAACAATCTACAATTCACAAAAGTCAATTAAACTACAAACCTGTACGTCTTTGGCCGTTCAAGCTTGCTCTGTATGTGAGGCTACAATAATCAATTAGTGCAATGCCGTAAACTTGGTTACTTCACCAAGAGGAGGGTTGCACACAAAGAAGCTAAACCCTCATGACTTTGAAGCCAAGGTGAACAATGGCATTATTTATGCCAATGGGTGATAGCAGAATAACCTCGAGACAAAAGTACAGATAAACGGTTGGTGTATCAACTGAGTATTGGCATAACAGCAGGTTGCTCAATTATCAGAAAGGGTGCATTTCAAAGTAAGTTCAGTGATGTAACTCACACAAAGTACTTGATGAATTTGATAACGTTGGCATTGTATCAAAACTTTAGATCAGATGGAATGATCTGTTTGTCTCAATGATGAGTAAATCCATTTTAGACATACTATTGGGAAAGTATAGATAAGTGTCCAACGATACCTACATGGGACCATTGTGTGTGTCCACATCCAGCCACATGCAAAACCAGTCTACTGTAAGCCTCGTCTGTCTACATATGCTGAAAGACAGGATGGAGGAAGGGATACATAAGTTAAAATGGATAGGAATTCTAGTAAAACCAAGCACCCGACTTACTAGATAAACTAACTGCAATTGTGCCGAAAGAAGTTTGACAATCAGGTGATTGCAAGTTAGCGCTGAATGAAGCGGTTGGAGATGAGTAAGACCGATTGCACAACTCACCTTCCAAACTTCTCCAAACTCATGTGCGCACGCCCAGCCAACAGAAGCCATCAATATATAATGATCAATACACATTGGGGTCTTTAATCCTACACGGTGGCTGGGTGGCATGGTGGTGCCTTACAACGGTAGAGTTGCTGCCTTATAGCGAATGCAGCGCCGGAGATCAGGGTTCGATCCTGACTACCGGTAAAAAAAAGTAAAAGTCAACTTTATTATCAATTCAAATAATGCAACAAGTACTTACACAGAGGATTGACATTGCCTTTCCCCATACTCCAATGTAAAAGTCATACTTATAACACAGACAGACAATATACCAATAAAGATAGACAATGGACATATACATTATATAAGATATTCACAGTGTGCCAGAGTGTAGTAAAATTTTGAGGTATGTTATTAAGGTGCAATAATAAAAGGTGCAATATAGAAAAGTGCAAATAGCATACTGCAGACATTGAGTTAAAGTTAATTTGACAGTCAGTTGGTCTTTGTGTAATGTTCATGGAATTTTCTTGAGTGTGTTGAGTAGTCTGATGGCCTGAGGGAAAAAGCTGTTTTTGAATCTGGTGGTTTTGCTCCGCATGCTGCGGTAGCGCTTGCCGGATGGTAGGAGGGTGAACAGTTTGTGTGCTGGGGTGATCTAGTGATCTTCTCCGCTGTCCTCACCACTCTCTGTAGGTGCTGTCTGTACGGAGTTTGTACCTTCTCCCTGTGACCTGCGTGGGTTTTCTCCGAGATCTTCGGTTTCCTCCCACACTCCAAAGACATACAGGTTTGTAGGTCAATTGATTTGGTAAATGTTCAAAAAAAATGTCCCTAGTGTGTGTAGGATAGTGTTAATATGTGGGGATCGCTGGTCGGTGCGGACTTGGTAGGAAGAAGGGCCTGTTTCTGCGCTGTATCTCTATACTAATAAAACAAAACTTCTCCTTTGGATGTGATCTTCAAACCAGCCACGGACAAAATATTACAAGGTATAGATTATTGTCAATGCAATCAAGATGATGAACTAATGGGCTCAAGTACTGAAGAAAAAACCCTTTGAATATTAATGCTAATCTGGCTACACAAATCCTGTGTGAAACTCAGAAGAAAGAAAGTGTGCATTTGCACAGATAGAAATGGTCTCAAGTGGGGTCCTGACCCAAATCGCCATGTTCTCCAGGGATGCTGCCTGACCCGCCGAGTTACTCCAGCACTTTGTGGGGGGGTTTTGGTAAACCAGCATCGGCAGTTCTTAGTTTCGAGAAGTGGCTTATCTTTTGCTAAAGGGAGATGCAGGTGGATTGTAACCAGCCGAAGAACTGGTGGAAGAAATTCCAAAGGCAAAGCAATGAGAAATCTCCACAGAGGCACGGAACAATATTAATATAGATTTTTGCCATGTCTTGCATCAACTACAGAAGGAAGGTGAAAAATTGAAAAGGTCGCAGAATAACAAAACACGTATGACTTTTGTTGGGTGAGTGTGTAAAGCGAGTCTTATTAGTTAATTCACTACCACACAACACTGATGTTGAAACTTGAAAGTGATTTTAAACACAATAGTCAGTCCTGAAAAAGATAGTGCTCAAGAATATGCAATGCATTTGCACCAAATTTGTTGGTGAAAGGAAATTATTCTCAAACTGAGAAAGAGCCATTAGGGATGGTCTTTAATCATCAATTGATTCTTAATTCCAATTGGGAAAACTGTGTCTGAAGAAGGGTCTCGACCTGAAGAGTCAGCCATTCCTTCTCTCCACAGATGCTGCCTGTCCCGCTGAGTTACTCCAGTTTTTTGTGTCTATCTTGGGAAAACTGTTCCTTTGGCCCTAGGCTATAAATATTTATAAGCAACAATGGGCCGGGGCTTACACAATCAAATATAAAAGCTAAAAAACAAAGACATTTGCCGATGTACAGTCGGTCTTAATATCTTGGACAATGTGTAGGGGCGAGTGCAATGATGACGTTTAAAGACATTTAGATAGACGCATGGATAGGAAAGAGAGGGATGAAGGGCAAAAGCAGGTAAATGGGACGTTCAGTTATAAAACCTATAACTGGGTTAAGTTGGGTCACGGGGTCGGTATGTATGACACTATGACTTTAATACGAGATCTTGATATTGAAATTAGTGGTGATGATTTTCCGGTTACGGCCCGAAACTACAATCAGATATCACCTGGCTTAGATGCACACTCATGGAAAAATGAGGGTGTTCATTTAGAAATCAGTTTAGCCATTACATGGTAATGAGGTGAATGAGGCTCTCATTCCCAGCGCATGGGCTTAGTGCCAGGTACAGTATAACACCAACTGGGTGTGAAACCTCAACATTATTTCAGAACTTTTTTAGCTTAATATGGAAAAGGCATTATATATTGAAGGAAGTAAACCTCCCATCGATGATTATAACTCTTCAAATAACAAGTGCAAAGAACAAAAGAAGATTCTACCTTCCTATTCCCACCTTCCATTTCTCAGCCTCATATCACCAAACTATAAACAATAGACATTAGACAATAGGTGCAGGAGTAGGCCATTTGGCCCTTCGAGCCTGCACCGCCATTCAATGTGATCATGGCTGATCATCCCCAATCGGTACCCTGTTCCTGCCTTCTCCCCATATCCCCTGACTCCACTAATTTTAAGAGCCCTATCTAGCTCTCTTGAAAGCATCCAGAGAACCTGCTTCCACCGCCCTCTGAGGCAGAGACTATCTTACATGCAATGGAATATTTTTAAAATATAGAACTGTAATAATATCAGAAACATGACAGTTCCATCAAGCCTCTATGAAATATTGAGGAGGTGATA
Organism: Malacoraja senta; assembly: GCA_038087875.1. Taxonomy (NCBI): domain Eukaryota; kingdom Metazoa; phylum Chordata; class Chondrichthyes; order Rajiformes; family Rajidae; genus Malacoraja; species Malacoraja senta. The sequence continues at coordinate 25,125,144 of CM075988.1, forward strand.
GCTTTGGTGGACAGGGCTCAGTGCTACAGGTATGACTGCTGTTTGCTACATTAATTAACGATTTGGATGTTAACAATTACAGTTAACGTTGTTAGTAAATTTCCAGATATCACCAAATCAGTGGAATAGTAGACAGTGAGGAAGATTATTTAAGTTTACGACAAGATCTAGATTAGTTGGGAAGGTGGGCCGGGAAATTGCAAATGGAATTTAACTTTGGGAACCATTTCACTGTTTTTTTTGTTTTGTTTTCTTTTTTCCTTTTTCTTTCCTCCCACAAATATGTAATATGTGAATATGTGATTCTGTTCCATTCTGTTTGTAGTTTGTTTGTTTGTTTGTTTTTTGCACAATCCGCGAGCATTGCCACTTTTCATTTCACTGCACATCTCGTATGTGTATGTGACGAATAAACTTGACTTGAACTTGACTTGAGTGCAGGTGCATGGTTCCCTAAAAGTGGCAAGTCGGATGGGCATATTGGTGAAGAAGGCATTTGGCACGCTTGCGTTCATTGGGAAGAGTAGAAACGTGGGGATATCATGATACAAGTGTACAAGTGGTGAGTGAGACCACACGTGGAGCACTGTGTGCATTTCTGGTCGTCCAGCTATAGAAAGGTGTCATTAAGTTGGACACCCTATAATGCTTCAGCATCTGACCTTTAGCTGTAGCCAGAGAGGCACATCTCAAAGATAGCATCAGTGACGGTGTAAGTCTCTCCCAGCATGTTGCCTGGGCTATCAGACTGGATTATGTGCTCATGTCTCCAGAGATGGTCTTAATGTGGCTGGGAAAAAGATGAAGCACAAGGAGGCAGTCCCAGCAATAATGTCCCTGCCAGCTGAGCTTCCTGGTTAGGCCGACGTCTTGTACAAACACAATGATTGTGTAAAGGAGCAGCTTGATTCTTCCATAAAGCAATCTGTCTGAAGAACAAGGTCGGAAGAAGTTGTCCCGACCCAAACCGTCACCTATCCATGTTCTCAGGAGATCCATGTTAAACCAGCATCTACAGCTCCTTGCTCCTCTGAGATGAAGTCAATCCTTTATCAAGGAGAGAGTACCCTTAGATGAAAAATTGAAGCACCTTGCTGCTGTGCATTGAGGAGAGAGCAGAGCTTGTTTTCTGGAAGTGGGATCTCTTTCCAGGAGAGAGACGTCCTTGAACTGAGAGGAAGGTTGTGCCTGTGATATGGGGAGGAGCAACTCCTGTCGTGAGGAGTGGACAGTGCCTGTACTGAAGTACTGGAGACCACCCCAACTGATGCCAGGATTACTGAATGGCAGAACCAGTGGAACAGCCTTGGCAGCCAGACAACCCAATGGATGGAGAGAGGCATCACCCCAGACGAATGCCTCGCCACCGGCCACCATCAACCTTGGGCTAGTCTGGAAAACACTGAACGGCCTGCGGGTCGGCGAAGGACGCTGCAAGGTGTCTGTGAAGAAATGGAAAATAACAACTTCCGATGCGTGTGTGTGTGTGTGGCAAATCCCAAACCACGGAACACATCATGAGTTGTTGCCAAGCTCCACAATGTAACGAAGATTACCTGGCCGAACCAAATGCCGCTGCGCTCGCCTGCGCCAAACACTGGAAAGACGTGATATAGAAGATGGACGGACACGAGGAAGAAGAAGTGCCTGCATATTGTAGGGGATGGCCCCTGTTTCAAATCAGGATCCGTGTCTGTGTTCAGGAAGGGGCAGGCTCTGTACTGAGGGATGTACTGATCCCATAGGATGAAATAAACCCAAAGGGTATTTTATTCTCACCTGTACCAACTAAGGTACAGTGAAACTCGATTTACCATGCAGCCATACTAAACAACAAGACACACAACTACATAAAAGGTAACATAAACATCCACCACAGCAGATTTCCCACATTCCCCACTGTGATGGAAGACAATAAAGGCTGATCTTCGTCACTCTTTATGTCTTCACTCTTTATGCCATTCCCCAACCTGTCTCTGGATTGGGGACGGGATGGTCTCTAGATTGAAGGACAGACAGCTGCCATGCTATGAAGGAGAAGCATGTACAGAGGAAGGGAAAATGTCTGTGTTGACGAGCGTGTGTTGAGGGGTAGAGCAGGTCTGTAGGATAGGAAACCAAGCCACATATTTTAAGGTTGGAGTCAGCCTATGTATTGGGGAGTGTGAAGCACATATTTAACGAAGGGTAAGAGAAGGGGGGAAAAATCCCTCTCTCAGGGAAATGATCACCTGTTTATTGAAGAGGGACAGCCCATGTACTGATATCAGCCTTAACGTCACCCGTTCCTTCCCCCCAGAGATGCTGCGTGTCCCGCTGAGTTACTCCAGCATTTTGTGTCTATCTTAAGCCCTTACATAAACTAGGATTGTCCCACGACTGGAAAAGGGCCACCCAGGCAGGAGAAGTTCTCTTCTAGTAGTTTTACCTCCAGCACTGATCGGTCAGCGCGTAATATTGAACTTCATTCTGATGGGTAATAATAGTGTCTAGACTTTGTTGTTCACTGCCCACCTACACTGGTCGCTTCTCAGTTCTCAGGGTACCGGAGGAGCCCTTTGCCCTTCTCCTCAGTCAACATATGGGATATTGTCGGGCACTTTAATATCCCCTACACTTCATGCATAGCACATGAGACAACTTATCAGGAAACGAGTGGACAATAGATCAAAAACCGATGTCCTCGTGGAAGTAAAATAATGGATTTCAAATTAGGCTCCGGTCACACTTTATATAAAGTGTGCAGCTTAGAGATGTTGTCTGACAGGAAGCGGCCAGCTCTGTTGAAGAGGTTTGTCGGCAGGCGATCGAGGGAGAGGAGGGTTCGGCAGAGCCAAGAATGACAGGCATGGGAATGTTTAATGTGTGTGTATGTGTATGTGTATTTGTATGTGTGTGTGTGTGTGTGTGTGTGTGTGTGTGTGTGTGTGTGTGTGTGTGTGTGTGTGTGTGTGTGTGTGTGTGTGTGTGTGTGTGTGTGTGTGTGTGTGTGTGTGTGTGTGTGTGTGTGTGTGTGTGTGTGTGTGTGTGTGTGTGTGTGTGTGTGTGTGTGTGTCTGGGGTCGCTAATGTTGCCATTGGAAACCCTGTTCTCCTCCGCTGCCCGCCCATTAACATTTTAATTAATCCCTTTCTAGTTATGAAATCTAACACTGCATTACATAATAATAAAAAAAAAGAACCAGGAGCCCCTTAATCTGCTAATCCCTCTTCCAGACAAACTGGTTCTATCTAAATCAACTCAAATTCACGTCCGGTATTATCAACCTGCCTGACTAGAGATCCGGACTCTTGTCTATTCAACAACAAAATTCTTTTCATGAGTGACTAGTTACATTAATACAGGCACCATAAAAGCTTGCGGAATTTGCAACAATTGGTCATTTGAATTAAAAAGCAAAATAAATAATCCCAAAGCATTTATTGTTAAAGGAAAAAGGGGTGTGAGAGAGGAAGAGAGAGGGAGTAACATCAGGAAAAAAAGCTAAGACTGAACTACATTGTAAACCTCCAAAAATAACTGTTTTAACCCTTTCAGCTTCTTAAATATTGACATGGTCTACAGACACAGGGACACTTATGAGGCTATATTTAGTCCTGAACAGCTTACTGTCTCTGCGTAAAGTTAACAGCACATCACAGCTGAGAACACAGTGCTGACAGTGGGCCCAGCAATCTCCACTCAATAAATCTGTACACAGAATCTGGTAAAAAAGAGCTAGACAGAGAAAGAAAGCAGCTCTTGTTTTAACATTTCAAGTTTTGCATGTACCTGTCTGAATGTTTCTTCCACGTTGGGTTAGTACCTCAACTACCTCCTCTGGCAGCTCGTTCTTTGTGTGGAGAGGTTACCCCTCAGGCTCCTATTAAATCTTTCCTCCCTCACCTTAAACCAATACATAGAAACATAGAGACATAGAAAATAGGTGCAGGAGGAGGCCATTCGGCCCTTCGATCCAACACCGCCATTCATTGTGATCATGGCTGATCGTCCCCTATCAATAACCCGTGCCTGCCTTCTCCCCATATCCCTCGACTCCACTAGCCCCTAGAGCTCTATCTAACTCTCTCTTAAATCCATCCAGTGATTTGGCCTCCACTGCCCTCTGTGGCAGGGAATCCCACAAATTCACAACTCTCTGGGTCAAAAAGGTTTTTCTCACCTCAGTCTTAAATGGCCTCCCCTTTATTCTAAGACTGCAGCCCTCTGGTTCTAGACTTGCCCAACATTGGGAACATTTTTCCTGCATCTAGCTTGTCCAGTCCTTTTATAATTTTATATGTTTCTATAAGATCCTCCCTCATCCTTCTAAACTCCAGTGAATACAAGCCTAGTCTTTTCAATCTTTCCTCATATGACAGTCCCGCCATCCCAGGGATCAATCTCGTGAACCTACGCTGCACTGCCTCAATCACAAGGATGTCCTTCCTCAAATTAGGAGACCGAAACTGCACACAATATGTTCTCTACTCCCGTACTCTGGGCAAGAGACTCTGTGTGTTTACCTGCTCTATTCCTCTCATGATTTTGTACACCTCTACAAGATCAACCCTCATCCTCCTGCGCTCCAAGGAATAGAGTCCTAACCTGTTCAACCTCTCCGCATAGCTCAGGCCCTCGAGTCCTGGCAACGTCCTCGTAAATCTTCTCTGCACCCTTTCCAGCTTGACAACATCTTTCCTATAACAAGGTGCCCAAAACTGAGCACAATGCTCCAAATGTGGCCTCACCATCGTCTTATACTACTGCAACATGACCTCACAACTTCTATACTCAGTTCACATGGAGGAGGTAGATTCGACGTGAATTTTGTAAGAAATGGGATTTTTGACTGTAAGGGGTTTTGGAAATACATTTGAGAAAGGTAAAGTGGGCAGGGATCTGACAGAAGTCTGATTGGCTAGGGGGCTCCATCAAAAAGCCAGCAGAGACATCATGAGCAAATTGGCTACCTTCTCTGCTGTGAGATGTTATAGTATGTATTCCCAAGTGGTCAAGTTTAATGGCAAGCACTGTAAAGGTCAGAGGAAGCTCTGCTCAGCTTCCATCTGTATTGAAGGAATCCTGAAATCAGGACATCTGCCTCCTTTATAGTTCGATACAGCCCAGGGAGCCTGCCAGTGAAAAGCTATTAGAAAACAGCAGCGCAGTGGTAGAGCTGCTGCCTCACTGCACCAGAGACCCAGGTTCAACCTGACCTCTGGGGCTGACTGTGTGGAGTTTGCACGTTCTCCTGGTGACGGTGTGGGTTTCATCCAGGTGTTCTGGTTTCTTTCCACACTCCAAAGAAGCGTGGGTTTGGAGGTTAATTGAGCGCTGGACGTTGCCCCAAGTGTGTAGTGGGGTAACTAATGTGAACGGGTGATCAATGGTCAGCATGGACTTGGTGGATCGAAGGGCCTGTTTCCATTCTGTATCTCTAAACTAAACATTGGAATCAAATAGTTGGCTCAGTGGGATTTGCATCAGAAGGAAGTATTGAGCATGTGGGGGAATACACTCTGGTGTGTAGAAGAATGAAGAATGAGTGGTGATTCCAATCTCTAAAGGATCTTGCCAAAATTGATCATGTGAGGTTTTTCGTCAGCGGGTGGCCACGGTGGCGCAGCGGTAGAGTTGCTGCCTTACAGCGCTTGCAGCGCCGGAGACCTGGGTTCGATCCCGACTACGGGTGCTGTCTGTACGGAGTTTGTACGTTTTCCCCGGGATATTCAGTTTCCTCCCACACTCCCAAGACATACAGGTATGGAGGTTAATTGGCTTGGTGTATGTGTAAATTGTCCCTAGTGTGTGTAGGATAGTGTTAATGTGCGGGGATCGCTGGTCAGTGCGGACTCGGAGGGCCGAAGGGCCTGTTTCCGCGCTGTATCTCTAAATTAAACTAAACCTTATAGGGAAATGTAAAACTAGAGAACGCACTCCCCATTCCTCAACAATAATGTGTAATGGAGCCTCTCTGAATCTGAATCTTTGGAGCTCAAAAGATCAAAGGGCCATGAATATGAATATTTAAGTATTATTAGATTAGAGGGGAGCAAAATGTTATGAGGATCAAACTGGATCTTCTTGCGATGAGAAATCGTATCAGCCATAATTTTATTGAATGATGGAACAGTCTCAAGGGACCATCTGACTACTCCAACTTGTATTCCTTAAGGGCCTGTCCCAAGGGCGATATTTTGGATTACTACAGGCGACTGCCGCAAAACTTTCAACGTGTTGAAGAATTTTCGACGACAGCGGTGACAATTTTTGTTGTCGTAGGTTATAGTTTGATGTAGGTGTTGTCGTAGGTTGTCGTAGGTTGTCGTAGGTGTTGTCGTAGGTTGTCGCCAGGTGTCGTAGGTGAATTCCATTAAAACTAGTCCATGGCAGTCGCCTAAAGAGTCGCCTAAGTTGGTCAGGCCCATTATGCTCATATATTCTTATTTCAGCCTGTGTTAATCTTTACAAGTACACCTGACACACTTACACTGAAGGTGCCATTTACCTGGTCAGGCAGTGTCACCAGGTGCAATGAGTAAGAACATACAGAGGTGCAGAAGTTTGAAAACGCACACCTCCAGATTCAGGGACAGTTTCTTTCCAGCTGTTATCAGGCAACTGAACCATCCTATCACCAACTAGAGAGCGGTCCTAATCTACCATCTATCTCATTGGAGACCTCAAACTATCTTTAATCAGACTTTACTACCTTGCACTAAACATTATTCTGTATACCCTGCTTCTGTACACTGTGGATGGCTTGATTGCAGTCATATATAGCCATTTCGTGGACTGGATAGCACGAAACTAAATAGCGCTCACTGTATATGTGATAATAATATTAAACTAAACTAAAGTAAGCCTTTCACTACCTCAGAACCACACAAAGCACCTTGTAGCTGTGTGATTAGTTTTTAAAGTGTAACCATCGGTGTAATTTAGGAATCACAGCAGGCAAACTGTGGAAGGCAAGGTCCCACGACAACAATCACGATAAATAATCCTAAGGACAATCCCACAAGGACAATTCCACTAATGCTCTTTAACAGAGTGTTGCAGGATCATTTACTTGATGGGGAAGATGGGGCTTCCGTTGGAATAGCATCCAGCTCCTCATCACAACCGCCCCCACCATCGACTCCTTTAAGTCACGACTCAAAACCTATTTCTACTCCCTAGCATTTTTGAGTCCCTCTGAGGGGGCGCTGTAAACAGTTTATGTATGTGTTGTTAGATCTGTCGACCCTTGCATGTATCAAATTAGTACCTGCACTGATGTGAAGCACTTTGGTCAACGTGAGTTGTTTTTAAATGTGCTATACAAATAAATGTATTATTATTATTGCTATTATTATTATTATTCATCACAAGATGGCATTTCTGAAAGTGCAGCTCCCTTCCCGTAGAACTCCACAGGACGGCCAGCTTGGATAATGGGCTCAGGGCCCTGGGATCTGATTGAAACGGAAGATCTTTTGACTCAGAAAGAACAGGGGAGAGTCCTGGGCAGATTGACCAAGACAAATTGGTTTTATTGCTCTGTGTAGGAAGGAACTGCAGATGCTGGTTTACACTGAAGATAGACACAGAATGCTGGAGTAACTCAGGCAGGGCATCTATGGAGAGAAGGAATAGGTGACGTTTCGGGTCGAGACCCTTCTTCAGACTGAGAGTCAGGGGAGACGAAGACACAGATATAAGGAAGGGTAAGGTGTGAAAAGGAGGCATCAAAAGAGACGACGACCAATGAAAATGTCGAATAGATCATTGTTAGCTGGGATTCCACTAGCCCCTAGAGCTCTATCTAACTCTCTCTTAAATCCATCCAGTGACTTGGCCTCCACTGCCCTCTGTGGCAGGGAATTCCACAAATTCACAACTCTCTGGATGAAAAAGTTTTTTCTCACCTCAGTCTTAAATGGCCTCCCCTTTATTCTAAGACTGTGGCCCCTGGTTCTGGACTCGCCCAACATTGGGAACATTTTTCCTGCATCTAGCTTGTCCAGTCCTTTTATAATTTTATATGTTTCAATAAGATGCCCTCCCCTCATCCTTCTAAACTCCAGTGAATACAAGCCTAGTCTTTTCAATCTTTCCTCATATGACAGCCCCGCCATCCCGGCACTTCAAATACGAGGTGCTGTTCCTCCAGAAATGGTGACATCTCTGCTGGAAGATGCCACTGCCATCAACGCAGCCTCCCCTCCGTGCGACAACTGAAGGAACCACCTCGATCTGTATGCTTAAGTCTGGAGTGGTACTTGGGTTTCGGCCCGAAACGTTGCCTATTTCCTTCGCTCCATAGATGCTGCTGCACCCGCTGAGTTTCTCCAGCATTTTTGTGTACCTCCTGACCCAGCAGGGAGAATGCTCTTCAGTAAGCCACAGCTGACAAAAGGGACACAATTGGCCGCAGCAGACTGGAAGCAGACCCAAGAGAAATAAACAGGTTTAAAATAGAGCTTTGTCAGAGCCCAGAGCCATGAGTCACTGTCGAGCCACTTTCTCCTCTTGCTCAGGTTTTATGGCCTCTGTGGTTTCAGTGTCCTTCAGTCTGCACATAACATTAAATCCATTGGCATTCTCATGACTTAATCAATATTGCCATCCATGTTGTAAACTCGTCTGATGACCAAATGGGCAAAGGACCAAAATGAGCATTTGAAAATACCAGATATGAAAGGATCAGATAGTCGAAGTGTCACAGAGTGATAGCGTGTGGAAACAGGCCCTTCAGCCCAACTTGCCCACACCGCCCAACATGTCCCAGCTACACTAGTCATAGAGTGATAGCATGTGGAAACAGGCCCTTCGGCCCAACTTGCCCACACCGCCCAACATGTCTCAGCTACACTAGTCATAGAGTCATAGCATGTGGAAACAGGCCCTTCGGCCCAACTTGCCCACACCGCCCAACATGTCCCAGCTACACTAGTCCCACCTGCCTGCGCTTGGTCCATATCCCTACAAACCTGTCCTATCCATGTACCTGTCTAACTGTTTCTTAAACATTGCGATAGTCCCAGCCTCAACTACCTCCTCTGGCAGCTTGTTCCATGCACCCACCACCCTTTGTGTGAAAGAGTTACCCCTCAGATTCCTATTAAATCTTTTCCCCTTCACCTTGAACCTATGTCCTCTGGTCCTCGATTCCCCTACTCTGGGCAAGACACATCACAATGTGATGCGAGCCACAATGACTGGAGAACGATCATCACACAAACTTATCCCGGCAGCCCGCTCCCTCTGTGAACATCCAAGAGGAGGCAACATACCAAAAAACCCAGGGCCACCATGCAACAGCCTGAAGTGGTGAGAGAGTGTGCAAGGAAGTGGGGCATGGGGTTGGCAAAACTCAACCCAAGGTACTCTGTCAAGGAGGGTCGAGGGAGTTACACAAAGTGACCAGGTCAATATTTAATGCGTAGGAAGGAACTGCAGATGCTGGTTTACACCAAGATAGACACAAAATGCTGGAGTAACTCAGCGGGTCAGGCAGCATTTCTGACGAGAAGGAATTGGTGGCGGGTTTTGGGTCAAGACCTGTCTCCAGACTGAATTTATTTATTTAATATTTAGTTCATTATTTAGGTCTGGTCAGGTCTGAAGAAGGGTCTTGACCCGAAACATCACCCATTCCTTCTTTCCAGAGATGTTGCCTGTCCTGCTGAGTTGCTCCAGCATTTTGTTTCCACCTTCAGTGTAAACCAGCATCTGCAGTTCCTTCACGCATAATATTTAACCCGTTCACTGCCATCCTCGAGTATACCCGGGTCATGGCCAAGAGTGAAAAAAAACTTGGCAGTGATCAGGTTAACTTACAGTCAACCTCACTGGAAAACTGATTAACTACCCATTGCCACATTACCATTCTGGGAGCTTACTGTGCAGTAATTGCATATTGCATTCTCCGCATTGCAGTCTTCATAACGTCATACCGCATGGAAACAGGCCTTCCAGCCCAACTAGTCCACGCCGACAAACATGCCCCGTCTACACTAGTCCCACCTGCCTGTGTTTGGCCCATATCCCTCTAAACCTTTCCTATCCAAGTACCTGTCCAAATGTCTTTTAAATGTTGTTAGAGTACCTCAACTACCTCCTCTGGTAACTCGTTCCATGTATCCAAAACCCATGTGTCCATGTGAAAAATTTGTCCCTCAGGTTCCTATAAAAATTTTCCCCTCTCATCTTAAACCTACGTCATCTGATTCTTGATTCCACTACTCTGGCAAGTGGCTACTCGGAAGGTACCTCACTGGCTGTGAAGCATTTTGTGCTTTGTAACAAAGCAAGGTGTCATAGAAATTCAAACCACATGGCCCCCCTCTCATTTTGTTTCATCTATCTGCAGAACCTTTTTTCCTTTTCCAGTTCCCTCTATAATGAATCTATATCAATCGCCTAATCAACCCCAAGCGATCTCATCCAGTGGGTGTGAACTGATGCATGATGCACTCCAAAGATCACCAGCTAAACTGCATGTAGTTTTAGTTTATAGATACAGCATAGAAACAGGCCATTCAGCCCATCAAGTCCATGCTGACCACCTATCACCCATTCCAACTAGTTTAAGACTTTAGAGATACAGCATGGAAACAGGCCCTTCGGCCCACCTAGTCCGTGATGGCCAGCGATCACCCCAAACACTAGAATTATCCAACACACTAGGGACAATTTATAATTTTACTGAAGCCAATTAACCTACAAACGTGTGTGTCTTTGGGAGGAAACTGGAGCGCCTGGAGAAAACCCACGAGGTCACTGGGAGAACGTACAAACTCTGGGTCTCTTGTAAGCCACTGTGTCACCCTAACATAGTTCTGTGTTACTCCACTTTTTCATCTAATCCCCACACATTAGGGCCATTTAACCTACAAACCCTGCCTGTCAGTGAGATGTGGGAGGAAATCTGAGCACCCGCAGGAAACCTACGCCACCACAGGGAGATTGTGCAAACCCCACACAGACAGCACCCGAGGACAGGCTCGAACCCGGGTCTCTGGCACTGTGAGGCAGCAGCTCTACCAGCTGCACCACCGTGCCACCCTGGTCTACTTGGTATCCTTCTAAAGAATAATTCTACGCATCAATGACTCGAGCAACCATTTCATGAATTAGATTTTTTTTTAACCCAACAACTAGACAACCTGCATCATTGAAGAATAAACCCTTCAACCTCATCAGCTTCCTCTGAAAAGCCAATTGAGAATTGCTATGTAATTTAAGGAGATTTTGTTAATTAAAGGCACTTTACCGGTCCATGTGATATATGAAAGGGCTCCTTGTTTCGCTTGCCATTAGCAAAGTCCTCTAATATATTTTCACTCACCTGGTGAATTCCATTTGAACAGTGAAGCATGATATACATTTGTAACAAGGCCTAAAATCAAGAAGAAAAGTTTAAAGTTTCTTAAGCATTGACAAAAGTCTTATCTACAGTGGAATTTCCAGGTCACACAGAGTTTCTACTGATTATTAACTCTGTTACTGGCTACTGCCTTACAAACTCCTTAACACTTTCACACCCTCTTTGGCCAGTTGAGTGGTCTGCAGTACTAAGGCCTGGTTTAACCCTTCATTTGCTCGCTGTATTTAAACTGTAAATGGTGTTAAAATATGGCAACTCGTGCATGTGTGAGCTACGCAGTGCGAACATTAAAGAACCATTGAACCATCAAAGCATAGGAACTATTCCTAATCCTCAAGATACCCATTAACTTACTTTGAAATCTTTTACCAAATGAGGCCTGTATTAGTCAGTATTGCTGCATTTTGCTGATCTTTCTTATTGGAATAGTAGAGTGACGAAACAAGGTGTGTGGTTGGGACTTGATTTAGTTTAGTTTAATTTAGTTTAGAGATACAGCGCGGGAACAGGCCCTTCGGCCCACCGAGTCCGTGCTGTCCAGCGATCACCATTCACCCCTATACTATTTTACACATAAGGGAGAATTTTCAATTTATTTTGACCCAAACCAATTAACCTACAAACCTGTACGTCTTTGGAATGTGGGGGTGAACACTGGAGCACCCGGAGAAAACCCACACGGTCACAGGGAGAACGTACAAACTCCGCACGGACAGCAACCGTAGTCAGGATCGAACTCGGGACTCTGGCGCTGTAAGGCAGCAAATCTACCACTGCGCCACCGTGCCGCCCCCAGTTTTCTAGCCTTGATTCACAGCTTTATTCTCCCCACATTCAGAACACCCTAGATTTGACCACTCACACCCATTAGGGGCAATTTTACTCTCGCCAGTTAACCAACCAACCTGCGTGTCTTTCGGATGTGGGAGAAAATCAGAGCCCCCGAAGGAAGACCAGGTAATCAGAGGGAGAACGTGCAAACTCCACACAGTCAGCACTCTAGTTGCGGATTGAACCTGGGTCATTGGAGGTGTGAGGCAGCAGCTCTGTGAGATACACCACTGCTCTGCCTTGTCTTCAGCCCCTGAGTTGCTTGGTGTCATTGTCAAGGCACATCCCCCTGCTTCTGTGCTCTCAAACCAGAGCCAAGAGTTCGCTTCTCTCAACTCTATCGTTCTTCAAAAGTTTAATTTTGATTTCCTTTAACCTTCAGGGAATATGAGCCTCCAGAAGGATCGGCGACATAATTCCACGAGCAGTGTGATTTCTTAAAGTTGCCAGTTATAAACAAGGCCGTATTGCGAGCATCAGATCCTGTTAGATGTCTAGAATTAGGGTTAATACAAACAGGGCTGATAAAGCTTGCCTTCCTCTCTCTGATCCAACCATTTTCTCACTGTCTCCTGACCTGTATATCGTGCACAAACGTTCCCGATCATCTTACAGCCTAGCAATGACAAAAACAATAGGATAGTCTGGGACGAGATAATATAAACAAGGTCCCCGTGTATTTCTGACAATAGAATGGCTATAAATGGATACATGGATTATTTTCTTCTGTACCTCCAATATCAAACACTCTTTATGCTGTTTAACTTGTCATCCTCGCATCTGTGCTATATTTTCTGTGGTCAACACGATGTATAAAAATAAATCTGTGATTTTTTTAAATATATAACTCAGTTTTGCTTTGTGGGCAAACTTCTACAAGAATAGCTCAAATAAATTGGTGGCTGCTCTTTTATTTAAACTGAATTTCAAATTAGGAAGTGGGATTTGTCGAGTAGTCCCTTTGCTCGAGAATTGTCACGGGGGGTGGGGGGGTGGAATTGGGGTGGAGGGAAATCCAATCGTTATTGGTCCTTTAAAGGACAATGGGTATTTTATTTGTGGTTTCCAGCCCACACCTCGCAGACATCAGCAATGGTTTTGATTGCTGTCTGGCTTCAAAGGAGGTAAGCTTGCAGATGAGTTTGCTATGTCCTAAATGGTTGAACTATCAAAGGATACATGCTCTGTGAGGTTCAAAAGGGTAAAGCAGACAATGCAATGCCAAATTGCTCATTAAAATGACATGCTTCTTCTGCCATCCTGTCTTTGAACTTGATTTGATCGATAGGTCTTAACTCAAGCCTTTAGATCTGAAAGGAGAGGAAACCACTTGCATTTACATTGTGCCTTTCACAACCTCAGGACCTCCCAAGCACTTTACAGCCAGCAAAGTACTTTTGAAGTGTAGTCTCTGTGGTAATGTAGGAAACACTGCCGCCAGTTTATGCACAATAAGCTTCCATGATAATCCCCCGCATCATTTCTTTTTTGTTTCGTTCGTGGGGTTGCAGGTTGGCATTGGCGCCCAGGGATATCTCTCATGCTCATCATAAAATAGTGCCATGAGACACGGCCTCAGTTTATAGCTCAGCCAAGGGTCAGAAGCTTGGACATTCGCAATATAAAGCCAGATTTGTTCTCAGTTTGGGCTTGGAGCCACGAGCTTGCCATCCAGGGCTCAGCGTGATCCCAGCTGACCTTACATAATCTGCAGCTATACCGATGGACAATAAATTAGTGCATATTTAGGGTTGCACTTGATAGCCCAGGAGCGGCTTTCCACCACCTTCTGTTTGCGAATCTGGTGAAGTGAATATCCCTCCTGTTGGAAGCTCAGTCTGCCCAATATTTAGTCTATTCCATAATCTAGGAATTAGGTCACATTGATGATCATTTGGAACTAGGCAGTGCAATATCTTGGCAGAATTACATCAGATGCAAAATTGGACCAGGCAGTTACTGGGGGCAGTTCACGTGATGGTTCCTGACCTCTCCCCACCATTGGGTATGCACCCAAAGTATTCTACATTCAGCATTACATCAACATAAACCAGAGAAGGAAAATCAACGCTGTGTAGAACATAGAGCACATTGTGGCAATTGGTTGTTTAAGAAGGAACTGCAGATGCTGGAACAATCGAAGGTAGATGAACATGCTGGAGAAACTCAGCATCTGGGTGAGGCAGCATCTGTGGAGCGAAGGAATGGATGACGTTTCGGGTCGAGACCCTTCTTTGTGGCAATCGGTTGTTCCTTTTACTGCTTTAAAGGACAGCCGATTGACAGCAGGACAACAAACTTCACAACTTCTCAACTTACTGGAGGCTGCTCAAGCATTGCCACTGAGGGCGATGGAACATACAGGGAGTGCTCATTCATAAGGTTCTTGAAGAGTACACAACAGTGACCTCAGTAATGGGCCTGTCCCACTCACGCCACCGTTCCAGCGACTGCCGGCGCCCATCATAGGTCGTCGTTGAAAATTCAGCGGCGACCAGAAAGACGCTACGACTCTTTGGGCGACTGAGGAGACGACTCACGACCATACAGGCGACACCCTGGCGACATATCGCGGGGATGAAGCCTGTATGGTCGTGAGTAGTCGCCCAAAGAGTCGTACCTTGTTCTGGTCGCCGCTGGATTTTCAACATGTTGAACTTTTTCGGCGACCTGCTGCGACTATGACGGGTGCCGGCAGTTGCTGAAAAAGTCGCGTAAGTGGGACAGGCCCATTACTACGATTTTCTATGGACTGTGTCTTTGGTTGCTCTACACATTTCAGTTGTTGCACTATTATGGTTACCTAGTGTTATGGTTATTAATTTATTTCATTTTTTGATTATTATATGTTATCTATTTATTACTGGCCTGCTAAGCTCCAACAAGTAAGAATGACATTGTTCCATTGGCATCCATTAACATTTAATCTCTCTTGATTCTTATAGTCAGAGTCATACAGCATGGAAACAGGCCAGGTCGCCTTAGATGTTCCACCTACGCTGGCCCCACCACCCACATTTGGCCCAAATCCCTCTAAATCTTTCCTATCCATGTATCTATGCAAATGTCTTTTAAGTGTTGTTCTAGTACCTGCCTCAACAACCTCCTCTGGCATCAATCCATACCCACTACCCTCTGTGTGGAAATATTGCCCCTCAGGCTCCGAGTGAATCTTCCCCCTCCCTCTTGAAACCCTCCCACTGCCGGTTCTTCATTCCTCTACTCTGAGTAAAAGACTCTGTGCATTTATTCTATCTATTCCGCTCATGATTCTATACATCACTATAAGACTCCTGCACTCCAAAGGCATAAAGTCCTGGCCTGCCTAACATTTTGCTTAGGCTCTCGAGTCCTGGCAACATCCTTGTAAATATTCTCCGCACTCTTTCCAGCTTGTTGACATCCTTCCTATAGTATGGTGACCAATATTGCAGACAGACCGTGCCTTTGCGGTTGCAGCTCCTAGACTGTGGAACAGCATCCTTCTTCCCATCAGAACTGCCCCCTCCATCGACTCCTTTAAGTCGAGACTTAAAACTCATCTTTACTCTCAAGCCTTTCTTGACGTCCTCTGAGTGAGGGCTATATGTATGTATTTATGTATGTACTTAATCTATGAACCAATGTTGTATAACGTTAATACCTCCACCAATGTGAAGCGCTTTGGTCAACGAGAGTTGTTTTTTAAATGTGCTATAGAAATAAAAGTGACTTGACTTGACTTGAGTGTCTTGACAGTGCTCTAAATACAGTCTCAATAATGTATTTTGTACAACTGTAACATAACATACCAACTTCTCTATTCAATACCCTGACTGATGAAGGCAAATGTACTGAAAGGTTCATGACCACCCTATGACACTTAATCCCTTTTAATCTTTTTCATATCCATCAACTTCTCTACCTGTTTCTCCTGCCATACAACTAAACTTGGGCTCATTTACACCTGCCAATCCTATTCCCCACTACCTCATCTTTGGTATGTAAGTAAGTAAGTAAGTTTATTGGCCAAGTATTCACATACAAGGAATTTACCTTGGTGCTCCACCCACAAGTAACAACATGACATACAGTGACAGTTATGAATGACTCAGAAAACACTAAATATGAATAATAATGACATTAATGATAAAACACCATTGATCAAGCATGTGAACCAACAAAATACCAGATCAAAGGGAGGCGACAGATTTTTGGCTGTTGAGTAGAGCAACTACTCGTGGATAAAAACAGTTTTTATGTCTGGCTGTGGCAGCTTTGACAATCCGGAGTCGCCTTCCAGAGGGAAGTGATTCAAAGAGTTTGTGGCCAGGGTGAGAGGGGTCAGAGATGATCTTGCCCGCTCGCTTCCTGGCGTGTGTGGGAGGAAACCAGATGTGGGAGGTATCCCGGTGTGTGGGAGGAAACCGGAACTCCCAGGGGAAACCCACTCAGTCGCAGGAAGAACATGCAAACTCCACACAGACGGCAACCCACCTCAGATATTGATTGAATCGAATTGATTGAATTTCCTTCATTGTCATTCAAACAAGCTTGAACGAAATTTCGTACCATGCAGTCAAGACAGTGAAAAGCAACAAAACACACAACTAACACAACTGAACACAAACATCCTTCACAGTGAATCTCCGGGCACCTCCTCACTGTGATGGAAGGCAAAAAGTCTCATCTCTTCCCTGACTCGCTGGAGCAGTGGGACAGCATTGCCAACTCCTGCACCACATGACACTCAAAGTCGTGAAGCGTTTCCTATCTTTTGGCAGACACGGTGGCACAGCGGTAGAGTTGCTGCCTTACACCGCCAGAGGCCCGGGTTCAATTCTGTTTATGAGTGCTGTCTGTACGGAGTTTGTACGCTCTCCCCATGACCTGCATGTGTTTTCTCCGGGATCTCCGGTTTCCTCCCACACTCCAAAGACGTACAGGTTTGTGGATAAATTGAATGAATGAATGAATGAATGAATGAATGAATGAATAGTTTGAATGAATGAATAGTTTATTTTGGTAATACATTAAAAAGAACAATTGGTTTGGCCCAATTGTAAATTGCCCCTAGTGTGTGTAGGATAGCTATAGCAGCAGGCCATAGGAACTGCTGGTCGGCACGGAGTCGGTGGGCCGAAGGGCCTATTTCCACAAAGCATTTCTAAACTAAACTAAGCTAAGCTAATCTAAACACTACGCCACCTCTCTACTGAATCCTAGCCATGGTTTCACTATAACGGAGTCTGTCTCTACAAACTGTAACGTGATCAATAAGCTGCTATGCTTCAAGGCAGTGCTTCTTCATATCAGCGCAGAGGCAACGATTATATAAAACATGCCCAATCAATACACTTGACTTCTATCAAAGTCTGCAGAACAGTTTATTCTGAGCTGCAGAACTTATAAAAAGCAGCTCCAGAATCCAAGCACTGGGACTCCATCAACAGATTGGGTCCTTGGGCCTTGGAGAGTCTTGTGGTTGAAGCTGACCCATGTCACAGATTAATAGATACAGCGGTCTCAATAACAGCACCGAGTGGTCTTTGCAGTTGATTCTACATATTCGTATATTGCTATCCGAGGCTCTTCTCTCTTGATTGATCACTGGAGAAATCCTGCTGCTGCTGCTCGCGGCCATTAAAGATTCATTATGCTGAGCATGCGTTAGCAATTTCTAACCAATTCAGTTTGCCGCAGGATGCAAAGCTTCGGGCCGAGCCTGGGTCAGCCGGGCAAACAAATGCAGAGGGAGATTTCTCCGTCCTGCACTTGCGAACCAGGAGGAGGAAAATGTTGGCACCAAAACTGGAAATGTCAAAAACTAGGGGCCATAACTTTAAAGGAGATGTGTGAGAATTTTTTTTTACACAGAGTGTGCAGTAGGTGCCTGGGACATGCTGCCAAGGGTGGTGGCGAAGGCAGATACAATAGTGGGATTTAAGAGGCTTTTAGATATGTACATGGATATGCCGGGAATGGAGAGATATTGGTCACCTTCAGGCAGGAGAGAGTGGCTTAACTTGCATCATGTTTCAGCTCAGTTTAGTTTACAGTGAAAAGCCTTTGTTGCGTGCTGGCCACACTCTTATCTGTCTACTTTGGGGTACTGAATGTGGATGATCAGCCATGATCACAGTGAATGGCGGTGCTGGCCCGATGGGCCGAATGGCCTACTCCTCCACCTATTGTCTGTTGTCTACTACCAAGTGGAAGAAGGTACGGAAGCCTGAGAAATGTCACATCCAGGTTTAGGAGCAGCAGCTTCTCATCAAGTTCTTGAACCACCCTTCGCTACCCTAACCACAACCCTACCTCAGCACCGAACTAGTCTGGACTTTGTATAAGGGTGCACTTCATGCTTTGGCTCGCACCGTTATGGTCTGCATGCCTCGTATAACTGGTGATTTATTGCCTTTTGTTTATTGCATATTTATTGTTATGTTGTTGCATTAATGTGCTTGTAAAGATGAGCAAGTAAGAATTTTATTGTCCCAGTTTCCATTAAAACCTCTTGTGGAATTTTATAGTTCCCCAGGAATGCAGACAAACACACATTTTCAACCAAGGGCCAGTAGATGGCAACGTTCTGGTCTGAAGGGTCACTGAAAGTGTCAGCGTTGTTCGATCATTAACCCTGACCTATCAGTTCCATACAGGCCAACCAAGCCTTGCCACCTGGCTACTTTATAGCACTAGGGTTGATTTTGTGGTCTGGGTAAGTGAAGTGGTCTGGTCAGTAAGTGGTCTGGTCAGCCACTGTTTTACATTGCACTCATCAGGTCTATTATTGTCACGTATGCCGAGGTATAAAGCTTTTGCTTTGCATGCTAACAAGTCAAATCAGGTAAAGTAAGTAAGTAAGTTTATTGGCCAAGTATTCACATACAAGGAATTTGCCTTGGTGCTCCGCCCACAAGTAACAACATGACATACAGTGACAGTTACAAATGACTCAGAAAACACTAAACATTAATAATAATAAAACATTAATGATAAAACACCATTGATCAAGCATGTGAACCAACAAAATACCAGATCAAAGGGAGGCGACAGATTTTTGGCTGTTGAGTAGAGCAACTACTCGTGGATAAAAACTGTTTTTATGTCTGGCTGTGGCAGCTTTGACAATCCGGAGTCGCCTTCCAGAGGGAAGTGATTCAAAGAGTTTGTGGCCGGGGTGAGAGGTTTAAATCTAGGTTTAAATCTAAACCTAAATACAATCATGGCAATCTCACGTACAATAAGGAGGGAAAAGAGATTTGAAAGAGTGGGGCGATTGTATTGGATGATTGTAGGACCTCCTCTGGGACCAGCTGGCAAAGAGTCACCACACTTCAGTACCATCGTGCACCTTTCATCAATCTGCAACTTTACACCTTTGCTCAAAGTCAAAGAGACCCACTCCCAGTCTAAGACTCCCAGTCTAAGAAGAAGCACTTCTCTCAAAGGAAGTACAAATTCAAAAATAGTTTGTTTAATTTAGTTTAGTATAGAGATACAGTGCGGAAACAGGCCTTTCTGCCCACCAAATCCATGCCGACCTGCGATCCACGCACACTGTCACTACCCTACACACACTAGGAACAATTTACACTTATACCAAGCCAATTAACCAGCAGACATGTACGTCTTTGGAGTGTGGGAGGAAACCAGAGATTCAGAAGAAAATCCACGCGGTCACGGGGAGAACGTACAAACTCCGAGCAGACAAACACCTATGGTCAGGATCGAATCCGGATCCCTGCTGCTTTAAAGCAGCAACTCTACCGCTGCGCCACCGTGCCATTTGAAAGAACACAATTTAATAAAAGTGAACTAATTTGGCAGACAAATCGCAGAGGAGGAAGATGGGCATACGCCACCAGAATGGGCAGGGAGAAGAGATTAGCACCTCTAAATGGGACCAGGTTCACTATCTATAAAGAAAAGAAGGTAATTGCAAATTGAAACAGTAGCAACAGCAACTAAACTTGCAGCCAGTTTAAACAGAGACTGGTTCAACGGGCCAAGTGGCCTAGTTCTGCCTCGTACGATTCTCTGATTTGGACAATTTTAATACAAATTATGCAGCATTGAATTTGGAGCGGATTATATTTCACCTCTTGAAGAAACTTTATCCTCTCCCTTTGTTCCTGAATTCCTCATAGAAACATTGAAGACTCAGGTGATTTGGTCAATTGAGCTTCCTGTGCCATTTTGATTGTCATGGCAATGTTACCTTTATAATTCTATCACCTGGATGTATTCAAGAGAGAGTTGGATATAGCTCTTTGGGCTAACGCAATCAAGGGATATGGGGTGAAAACAGGAACGGGGTACTGATTTAGGATAATAATAATAATAATAATACTTTTTATTTATATAGCGCTTTTCAGGACTCAAAGTCGCTTAAATGATCAGCCATGATCATATCGAAGGGGCGAATGGCCTACTCCTGCACCTATTTTCTATGTCAATGTCCTCCAGAGATGCTGCATGAAAAGGGTGGTCGGGATGGAGGAGCAGAGGGCTTGATTCCATGTTCCATCTCTCTAGGACTCTGTAACTATTGACTAGCTTGCCTCATGCATTACAACCTCAAATATCCACCAAAACTACCACTGATTGGAATCATGCTAGACGTTTAGACTTCCTGAGGCTGTGAGAGACTCTAAAGTTATGCAAGCACTTTATTTCTTTAAATCTCTCTTCAAAATAAAAGCTTATTGGCATCTGAGTTATACCATAACCCACCCGCTTGTTGAAGAGGCCACACCTGCGGTAAAAGAAATCCAAATAGTGTAGCCCCCGGGGAATTTTTTCTAAAATAGTGTACACACATTTAACAACTTCCCTGAAACATACGGTTTTCTTTGGAAGGAATTTCGAAAACAGTAAAATAAAACGAAGGATTTAAAATCCCGACGGAGGGTGACCTTTGACCCGCTTCCACCACCAACCCTAAACTCCACAGCAGAAGGGTTCATGCTTGTCGGGACTGGACACACAGTGCCTGGGAATGTCAGTGCATGGTGGCATGGAGCGAACAAAGAGGTTATGGAAAGGTTGAACATAAAAACACAGGGCGCACTGTTACCCACCACAGGCATGCTGGAAACTGCCCAGTTACTGTAAAATTATCCCCCTCCACCCTCTACTGTAACCTGCTTCTCCTCAAAGCCGCCTTTGTCAGGCCACATTTGGATGTGATTAGGACACTGGAGCACAGACACCTGTCATTTTGTTTCAATTTACTTGTCTTTGCTGGTCAGGGGAGACTTCGAATCCAGCTCCAAAAAAAAAACCCTATTGCAACAGGATCCTCATCACAGAAATGTTTCAGCATTGTTTCAGTACAGTTGAAAGCTTTTAAACGAGATTCATTTCATCTGACAGGATAATCTGCAGTCTGTTCGTCTTACAGAAGAAGTACCTGTGCTGAAGAATGTTGCCATATTCCCCACTTGTGGTAGTTGCAACCTCTTTCAGTCACAGTGAGTGCAGGCACAGTAGGCTTGTGTTTGCATTCTGCTTAGGAATAGATTTCCTTAGGTCTGTGTTTAATGATGGTCCCAGTTACAAACTACAGGTGGATCTGCTAGAACGCGATAGTTGTGTTCCTAAGAAACCTCGCGTCGTAGAAAATCCACGTAACTAAAAACATTTATGTCAAGGAGGGAAAGGGGTTCTGATCTGGAGAGAGTTTCAGACTCGCAACAATAAATGGGCCTGTCCCACTTAGGCGTTTTTTTAGGCGACTAGGACAAGGGAATTCACTGAAGTTAGCAATGGCGAAAATCTACATTAACCTGGCGACAACCTACATTAACTTGGCAACAACTCACGACAGCACCTACAACAACCTACGCCAGCCCAAATTGTCGCCACTGTCGCCGAAAATTTTTCAACATGTTGAAACTTTTTCGGCAGTCGCCTGTAGTCGCCTAAAAAATCACCTAAGTGGGACAGGCCCAAAATGTTCTTCCCTGCAGGATTATCAAACGTTCACAAATGTCTTTTTAACAGTTCTACGTTTATTTTGTCACTGCTAGCTACAAATACCGAATGGTGCCTTGTTTAAGAGCGTATCATTGTACAAATGCCAATAGAAACAATCGCTGGTCAATTACAATGGCCACCCATGATGATCCTGACGGAACATCAGTTATGTTATAATGAGGAGACAGAGCAAAGGAAGGAGATTGAGAACCCCGTAACCTGCTGCCAAGACAACAACCTCTCCCTCAATGTCAGCAAGACAAAGGAGATAGCGATTGGCTTCTAGAAGTGAAGCGGTATACACACACACATTGATAGGGCCGAAGTGAATGAAGATGGTCAAAAACGTCAAGTTCTTATGAATAAATGTCACCAACCTGGACCAGCCACATCAAAGCTATGGTCAAGAAAGCACACCAATACCTCTATTTCCTTAAGGGGCTGTCCCACTGTACCAGCTAATTCAAGAGTTCTCCCGAGTTTCCCCTGATTCGAACTCGGAGAATTACGGTAATAGCCGCTCGTAGGTACACGGGGCTCTCGTGGACATTTTTCAACATGTTGAAAAATCTTCACGAGTCTTCACGAGCTTACCGCGTTTCCCGAGTACCGTTAGCGTTACGAGCCGCTAAGAGACGTCCCGAGCTCCGATGTACCCGCTACGTACATTCTACGTGCTGACCACGAGTTTGATTTTTTAAAAACTCGGGAGAGCTCTTGAATTAGCTCGTACAGTGGGACAGGCCCTTTAGAAAGCTCAGAAAGTTTGGTATGTCCCCAACAACCCTTACCTATAGATGTGCCGTAGAAAGCATTTTATCGGGATGCATCACAGCATGGCATGGGTCTGAAGAAGGGTCTCGACACGAAACGTCATCCATTCCTTCTCTCCAGAGATGCTGCCTGTCCCGCTGAGTTACTCCAGCTTTTTGTGTCTATCTTCGGTTTAAACCAGCATCTGCAGTTCCTTCTTGCACATGGTTTGAGAACAGCTCCATCCAAGGGCATAAGAAATGACAGACAGTTGCAGACAATCACACAAACCAACATCCCTTCCACTAACTCCATCTACACCTCACACTGCCTCAGCAAGGCCACCAACTAGGATGAGTCTCACCCTAGTCACTCCCTCTTCACCCCTCTCCCATCAGGCAAGAGCTACAGAGGCTTGAAAATGCACACCTCCAGATTCAAGGACAGTTTCTTCAAAGCTGTTATCAGGCAACTGAACCGTCCTCTCACCAGCTAGAATGCAGTCCTGACCTCCCATCTACTTCACTGGAGACTTATGAACTACCTTTATTCTGACTTTATCTTGCACTGAATATTGTACCCGTTAATCTTTATCTGTACACTGTTGATGCCTTGATTGTACTCACTTATTTAACTGGATACAAATGAAAATGGGGTTGAGAGGGGAAGATAGATCAGCCATGATTGAATGGCGGAGTAGACTTGATGGGCTGAATGGCCTAAATCTGCTCCAACAACTTATGTACATGAATGCAGTTAATTTTACAGGGAAAAAATTGGATTAAAAAATCTAAAATGTCCCTAATACTTAAAGGAATTAATTGATAATCCTCGATTGTGAGTGAGTTATTTAATTAATTAGTAGCCTTGATCGTGAGTGAGTTAATGGCATTAGCTGTTGCTCTGATATATGCATCAAAGGTAACAGATTGAAGTCCCATATCAAGGGCTACAGCCCATATTTTAGGCTGACTCGCCTTTGGAGAACTGAGGGTGCACTAGACTGCCCGAGTTCCAGATAAAGGATTAAACTGAGGACCTGAGCACCAAATAAAAGATCCCAAGACAATATTTTGGAGAACAACAGTGAAATTATTCTTTATATCTTGAAGGTTGACAAAAATGCTGGAGAAACTCAGCGGGTGAGGCAGCATCTATGGAGCGAAGGAATAGGCGACGTTTCGGGTCGAGACCCTTCTTCAGACTGATGTGGGGGGTTGGGGGGGGGGGAAGGAAAAAGAAAGGAAGAGGCGGAGACAGTGGGCTGTGGGAGAGCTGGGAAGGGGAAGGGGAATGATGGAGAAAGCAAGGACTACCTGAAATTGGAGAAGCCAATGTTCATACCGCTGGGGTGTAAACTACCCAAGCGCAATATGAGGTGCTGCTCCTCCAATTTGCGATGGGACTCACTCTGGCCCTGGAGGAGGCCCAGGACAGAAAGGTCGGATTTGGAATGGGAGGGGGAGTTGAAGTGCTGAGCCACCGGGAGATCAGGTTGGTTATTGCGAACTGATGATTAGTTCACTGGATGTGGGTATCACTGGCAAGGCTGCGATTTATTGCCCATCCTTAATTGACCTGGGCTGAGTTTAGTTTAGTTTAGAGATACAGCGTGGAAACAGGCCCTTCGGCCCACTGAGTCCACCGAGTCCACCGATCACCGTACACTTGTTCCATCCTCAACACACTAGGAACAATTTACAATCTTTACTGAAGACGATTAGCCTGCAAACCTGCCCATCTTTGGAGTGTGGGAGGAATCCAGAACACCTGGAGAAAACCCACGCAGTCACGGGGAGAACGTCCAAACTTAAAACAGACGGCATCTGTAGTCAGGATTGAACCTGTGTCTCTGGCGCTGTAAGACAGCAACTCTACCGCTGCGACACCCGATTGTCCTTTATGTCCTGACATTATTATTAATTTTTTGGGGGAAATTATTTTTTATTGGAGGTAAATACATATTATATTAAAATCGATACCAGTCTTACATTTTTAAATTACTAATATCGTCCAATATTATTACAATGTCTCCAATACTTTTTTTCTTTTTTTTTTAAAAACTAAATAGAACTAAAAAGAGAGATGAAATAGGGAAAGAAAGAGAAAAAAGAGAAGAAACAAAAAAAACAACAACAAAAAAAGAAAAAAGGAAAGAGACAATAAAGAAGAATGGAATAACTTACTGCGATAAAAAACTAAATTCGAGATATATTCGTACATTTCAGAGTATAACATTTCATCTATTCCTTGGCACGGGTGTTAGTCAGGTTCTTGTGCTGAACCATTCTGACCCTTTAAATAGTCAATAAAGGGAGACCATGTTCCGACGAATAATTCCTGTTTGTCCAACAGGACAAGTCTAATTCTTTCCAAGTGTAAGGTCTCCGTCATTTCTATAATCCAAATTTTGATTGGATTGTCCTGACATTATTTTAATTGGCTTTCTTTTTACTTTTATTGATTAGTTCACTGGATGTGGGTATCAGTGGCAAGGCTGGTATTTATTGTCCATCCTTAATTGCCGTGACCTAAGGTGGGGTTTGGGAGAGACATAGCTCAGACTCGGTGGAAATGGCCAATATCCTTTCCTGAACAACATAACAATCATTAGAGCAGATTAACTGGATTGTTGCATCGGTGTTTACGGGAGTTTGCTCTGCAAGGTTTGGCTTTAGAGTTTCCTAGTTCATAAAAGGAACAGCACACAAGTGTTCCATTGGCACCGGGAAGATCTCTGGGATATCCTGGCCCCATGCTATGTAAATTCTGGATTTTCCTTCCAAATACTCGAAACGCCAATATTTCATTTCACATTGAAAACAAGTTATAAAGTGGTTTCAAGGTACTGTCCGCACAGTACAAGATCTATTGTTTGGGCAGTATTGAACCAGTGTCCAATGGGATTAGATCACATTGGATCAGCCACAATCATATTGAATGGAACGACAGGTCGGAGGGATCTGGTAATCTACTCTACCGTTTTCTTGTGTTCTGTTGGATTCTCAGTTTCAGTTTTGATTAGTTTATTGTCACGTGTACCGAGGTACAGTGAAGAGCCTTTGTTGCCTGCTATCCAGTCAGCAGAAAGACAATACATGATTATAATCGAGTCATTACAGTGTATAGATACATGATAGGGGAATAACGTTTAGTGCAAGGTAAAGCCAGCAAAGTCAGATCAAGGATAGGCAAGGGTCACCAATGAGGTAGGTAGTGGTTCAGAACTGCTCTCTAGTTGTGGTAGGATGATTCAGTTGCCTGACAACAGCTGGGAAGAAACTGTCCCTGAATCTGGAGGTGTGCTTTTTCACGCTTTTACACCTTTTGCCTGTTGGGAGAGGGGAGAAGAGGGAATGGCCAGGGTGCGACACAGTAACTTTGTCTGTATGGGAAGCTGAATCTGTGGAATATCTTAATGAGGCAACCGGAGGATGATAGTAGGATAATACTGGGGATCAAATGATCCAAAACCCCACACATGAGGATTAATTAAATCGCCATTTAAGTCCACAGGATTACTAAATCACACCAAAAGGAAGTTTAGTTTACTGTCACATGTACCGAGCACGCTTTTGTTGCGTGCTAACCAGTCAGCGGAAAGACAATACATGACTACAATCGAGCAGTCCACAGTGGATTATTGGATTTTGGATTGGTGGAAACTGGGCGAGTTAATCTGCACAGAACATTTGTGATCTCTTGTTCCCCCCATCCGCTTCTCCTGGGTATTGTTATTGCAGTCACTCCCCCCTCCCGCCCCTCGCCTCCCCTCCCCCCACCCATACTCCATTAAAAAATCAAATAAAACACCAGAGATATAATTGTAATGTCACAGTAAACACGTGAGGGCATCAAGGTGAGTTTGAGGAAGGTCCATATTGGATTTCTACTCACTTTTTCCTTTCATTCTTCATTCGCCATTCCATGCATTCAAGACAACTGTCAAGTGATGAACAATAAGTTAAAATATTTTAAGTGACATCAATTGTGGGATAAATATTGCCCAAGACTCAGAAACAAACTCTTCTGCATTTTTCCAAGTGATACTATAGGATATATTACACCCATCTGAGAAATTAGTTGGCTGTCTTACACTGAGAGAC
This sequence comes from Malacoraja senta, assembly GCA_038087875.1. Classification (NCBI taxonomy): domain Eukaryota; kingdom Metazoa; phylum Chordata; class Chondrichthyes; order Rajiformes; family Rajidae; genus Malacoraja; species Malacoraja senta. The sequence goes on from CM075988.1 coordinate 25,152,153, forward strand.
GGCATCTCTAACTATAGAATTTCCTCCGCACTGCTGTGGACTATCAGAGTAACCTCTGTGCAGTTGCAAGCAGATACCCACCTCTACATTGGTGTTGAGATGACGATTTTCTTTTGTTGCATTTTTTTTTCTGCACAAATAATTGCATTTCTTTCTTTAAAATACACATTGATAATGAAATTCTTTTTTCCACAATTAGTTCTTGGGGTGCTTTTCCTGTCATTAGAGATTTAGCAATAGAGTAAAAATAAAATTTTCAAACCAAATATATCAACAACAACAATTGCCTTCACATCGTATCTGAGATATGTGTCCTGATTGACCATGAATTATCAATAAAATCCAATTTCATCTTTTGCCGTTTTCCAACATCCATTTATTAGCAGTATATTCTTAAAATGTTACACTTATGCTCATCTTATTTATTCAACATTAAAACTTCAATTGTTCTACACTCACTATCAATTTCTTCCATTTCAAATCACTATGCATATTTATGATAAAAATTGTCAATGTTAGTTGCATTTTCACTGCACCAGTTTCTCAGCTTGTAGTACCCAAACACTCTCAGATTTGAACTGATCTCTGCTTCGCAAATGTTCCTAATATTGTACTGTGGCATAAACCAAAAGAAAAGCCCATGATTTTGAAAGGGAGGTGAGTTACAAAGAAGTGCCGTGGTCCAATTACTCCCTGCCTTAGCCGCCTGTGGCCATCTGGTACTTGGCCGAGGTGGTTAGTCTTCATGAATGAATCAAAACAGTTGAAGGACTGTGGGCTGTTGGACCAGAATGCGTCGAGCTCTTCGAAGGTGACAATTGCCAGGATTGTGAATTCTGGCTAACTGTCCTCTTTTTCTCACTCTGAGGAAACTGAAGTCAATTATGGCAACACCATTCCCAGCTTCGGGGAGCCCAGACTGAAAATCAAGCAGGATAACTTGGGCGGCTCAGTGCCAAACCCATATGGAGCGCGCAGTGCAAGCTGTGGACTTGCGATAAATAATGGGAAACAGAGGATCGACATTGCCACCGTAAGTGGAAGAATGTAATTACAGTGTTAATAGTTTACACAAACTGCTCTGCCATTTACAGGCTGGACAAATTCATGACGGAAAATCTGATAATATTGAAGTGTGTCCTTCGGGATGTCATTAGCATACTATAAGAAGTTAAAATTTATTAAACGGCAACTTTTCATCTTGAAGAATCATCAAAGTTGATCAGTGACAATATATGCGCCGTTATTCAGTTGCAGATTTGCTTTTCCAAGTCGGAATAGGTCTACACTGGTGCAATGGTGGGAGAAATTTATGTTCAAGCCAACTTTCAAGAGAAAGTTAGACATAGTTCTTAGGGCTAAAGGAATCAAGGGATATGGGGAAAAAGCAGGAACGGGGAACTGATTTTAGATGATCAACCATGATCATATTGAATGGCGGTGCTGGCTCGAAGGGCCGAATGGCTTATTCCTGTACCTATTTTTCTATGTTTTAATGTTTCTAACTAAAGATGCTTAAACATAAAACATAGGCTAGATCTTTCAACCCAGCACTGAGAGAGTTGCACTGTTGGTCTTTGGAGACTTGAAACTTTGAGGTGAATATTTGTTGTCCGCATTACAACAAGAAATACTCACTGATTATGAAACACATTTTGGCACTTCTAAGTTCTCAAAACAAGGTAAGTTTGTGCGATCGTTTGGTGATCTCACTGAGGGAGGCAGCGAGTCCATGCCTGTGAATTAAAGGAATATCTTTCACCCTGATTGCCATCCAGCCATCATCCTGTTGGAAAGTGCATATCGAATGACAAGAAGGCCATGCTCAGCGTTGAGGATATTGAATAAAGGCAGGACATTCCACAGCTTTGAACAGAAAAAACACCCATTCAGTCGAGAGCAAATCCAAGCACAGTCTCTATGGTCCAGCCAAACAGAAACACTATTCTCAGGTTAACTGAGGTCCAAAGCTTTCTAACGGATCAACTGGTAGGTACTCCAGCTTTTGCAAAGCCAACTATTGCTTTTATGCTTTGGGTGGCACGGTGGCGCAACAGTAGAGTTACTGCTTTACAACGCCAGAGACCCGGGTTCGATCCTGACTACGGGTGCATGTCTGTATGGAGCTTGCATGTTCTTATCGTGACCTGCGTGGGGTTGTCTCCGAGATCTTCGGTTTCCTCCCACACTCCAAAGACGTACAGGTTTGTAGGTGAATTGGCTTGAACACACAACCCTTCTGACTCAGGTGAGCGCGCCACACCTGACACATGGCCTGGGAGTGGGAGAGAGCTTCAGTGTCCTTGGCAATGCATTGTAGCCAACTACATCAGAAGAGAAAGGAAAAAGAATTGGAACTGAAGTTGTGCTACTGTTGTATACATCAAGACAGGATGCAGGAAAATCAATCATCAGACCAAAGCATAAAAGACTAATCAATGGCATTGATTTACATCAGCAGGATATAGTACCTGGAACTCAGAAGCCTAGAATTTACAACTGCAATATCAGCAGAATAACACTTATCTGGCTCTTATTTTAACAAGCATTACTCCTTCAGTTTTTTTCTTGCTGCCATTCAATGCTAGGAGACCAAGGAAAACTCCCCAACTATTCTTCAAAAGGGCCTCCTACACTCCTCAACCTCGTCACATCTCATCTAGAGACAGACATCTCTGACATTGGACGTGAAGTATCACCTGAACTGTCTGAGCCAATTGCTTTATCATTTCTAATATTATAGAAAGATATAATTTCTTCATTTACGTTGAAACAAAACTGCTTTGGGCATTAGCTTGACATTATTACCCCTGTAACCAAGCTCAGTTCAATTTACCTCATGGCATCGATGGGGTTATCGTGCAACGTAGGTTTCAGAATTTACGGGATGAGAAATTAATTCCAGCTGTAGACCATTGCATTGATGTTCAAAATTGGTTTAACTTGGGGATGCACATTTTGTGTTTCCATGTTTGGGCTTCTTAGTATCCTACAAGGAAAATTATCTCTTCATATTTTAGCAGAACTTTTATTTTCGCAAGAACTCACTTTCAGCATAAAATCTTCCTTTATTATTTATTGTGTAATCTATGGTCATTGTGTTTGCAGAGCTGGCAAGTTGGTGCGAATAAGAATTGAATTGTTCCATTTTCAGTACATATGACAATTAAATAGTACATATGACAATTGAATTCTCCCAATTCTGCTAGCCCTTGCTGTCCCCTCCCCTTCATCAACCCTCTGGTTGTCTCCTCCCCTCCCCCAGCCCTCGGGCTCCTCCTCCGCTTTTTTCCTTTCTCCCCCCCACCCCCTATCAGTCTGAAGAAGGGTTTCGGCCCGAAACGTTGCCTATTTCCTTCGCTCCATAGATGCTGCTGCACCCGCTGAGTTTCTCCAGCATTTTTGTGTACCTACTGACAATTAAATACTTTTGACTCCAAAACGCCGCAGCGAGACTCCTGACGGTCACCCGAAAAAGGGACCACATCACCCCGATTCTGGCCTCTCTCCACTGGCTCCCAGTGCGATTCCGAATCAATTTCAAGCTCCTTCTTTATGTATACAAAGCCCTTAACGGGCTTGCCCCCACCTACATCAAAAATCTGCTTTCCCACCATACATATGTATGTATTGTTGATCTATGTACCACTGTTTGTAGCATGTGAGTACCTGCCCTAATGTAAAGCACTTTGGTCAACGAGAGTTGTTTTTAAATGTGCTATAGAAATAAAATTGACTTGACTCTTCAATGTCCACAATGCAGCCACACTTTTTTGAAGTTTACTCTGCAATGAATTTGGGCATTACATACAAGATGTGTTTAGTTTAGTTTAGTTTAGTTGCACAAGGGGAAACAGGCCCTTCGGCCCATCAGGTCCAGGCCGACCATCAATCACCCATGCACTAGTTCCATGTTATCCCACTTTTGCATCCTCCACACTGGGGGCAATATACAGAAGCCACTTAACCTACAAACCTGCATGCCTTTGGAATGTGGGGGGGAACCAGAGCACCCAACGAAAAGCCACATGGTCACAGGGGAGAACGTACAAACTCCGCACAGACAGCATGCAAGACCAGGTATTTGGTGCTGTGAGCCATGCCACTGTGCCGAATAATGCATCCTGTGTAGTCTCTTTGCCGAATTGTAGCATATCACCTTGCTACATTGGGCAAAGTGTGTAGCCTTGCCTGGAGTAGGGCCCATGTGTGATCCCTAATCTTTGCCATCATGTTGTATCTGGTTGTTAAACTGGACCTCTTTCTGCAATTGTATCCATCTGCCAATTGTATGTTTGAAGAGGTTCCCACCTGAAACGTCACCTATCCATGTTCTCCAGAGATGCTGCCTGACCCGCTGAGTTACTCCAGCACTCTGTGAAACGTCACCTATCCATGTTCTCCACAGATGCTGCCTGACCCGCTGAGTTACTCCAGCACTGTGTGAAATGCCACCTATCCATGTTCTCCACAGATGCTGCCTGACCCGCTGAGTTACTCCAGCACTTCGTATCTCTTTTTTGTATGTTTGTCTTTTCTGAATGGTATAACTTTTCCTCGTTATATCTCTTTGCAAAATTACAACTTCTTCACATATTTTCAAGCAGACAAAGCTCCACTTATTTTACGTTTCAGAAGTTTGACTTCATGTTAAAAAAACTATCCATCTGCCACCACCTACTAATCCATCTATCTCAGTTCCTCATCTTTTCCTGTCGGGCTTCAGATCAAGCAGTTGGGGCTCCTCTCATGGGGAACTCAGTGTAGTTATTAATAATAATACAATCATATATACACAGGCAAAATACCAGAAGGAATTCTAAAATGCAGACATGAATAGTTTTCTGGACGCTTTCAAGAGAGAGTTAGATAGAGCTCTTAAAGATAGCGGAGTCAAGGGATATGGGGAGAAGGCAGGAACGAGGTTGATCTGATTGTGGATGATCAGCCATGATCACAATGAATGGCAGTGCTGGCTCTGTGCTAGGTCCGAATGGCCTACTCCTGCACCTATTGTCTATTGTTTTATTTAGCACTGGTTACTGGTCCAACATAAAGACTTGAGTGAACCAGATTCTTGACAATTTTTTTCTACAGACTAGTTAGATAAACTTCAGTTGATGCCCACTTTTTGGTTGTATGCCACGTGTCTGAAATGCCAAGGTCATATTATAGTCTCACAACAATGGGTAGCGGTAGAGTTGCTGCCTTACAGCGCCAGAGACCCGGGTTCTATCCTGACTACGGGTGTTGTTTGTACAGAGTTTTACGTTCTCCCCGTGACCACGTGGGTTTTCTCCGGGTGTTCCAGTTCCCTTCCACACTCCAAAGACGTACAGGTTTGTAGGTTAATTGGCTTCGGTAAAAATAGTAAATTGTCCCTAATGTGTAGAATAGTGTTGGTGTACGAGGATTGCAGGTCGGCGCAGACTCGGTGGGCCAAAGAGCCTGTTTCCCTGCTGTATCCCAAAACTAAACAACATCTATCACATTTGACCTGATAGAAATATATAAAATTACTAGACTAAGTGGGACCCGTTGGGTCCCATGTTCACACGGGAGGGCTGGTCCCCCAACGCAATATTCCGCCTCTCCACCAATTCCAATATTGGTGGCCATTGGGGGGGGGGGGGGCTTTCTGGAGCACTGGTATGGGTGTTGTTGGCTGCAGGGACTACTGGTCTCCAGAGGGCTAGTATGGACATTGTGGGCCAAATGAATTCTTGGGGTGGCAGCTCAGTCCCTCAAGCCTGATGTGCTGGCAGCTCACTCACGGCTGGTGGGCTGGCAGTTGATTCACGGCTATTCCTTGAAATTCCATTTCAAGCAGAGTGCTAGGCCACCAAATTCAAATCCATTTTCCTACCATTTCAAGCAGGGTGCAAGGCCACAAAATTCCAGTGCAGTTTCATACCACTTCAAGCAGGGTGCAAGGCCACCAAATTCAGGTTCATCTAAAATCAATGTAGTGCAAACAGGAAGTTGTCAAGTTTAGCCAAACAACCATTTGCAGTGCCTTTTTACTTCAACCCCAAAACACACCAAACAACCATTTGCACTGCCTTTTTACTTCAACCCCCAAAAAACCCCAAACAACCATTTGCACTGCCTTTTTACTTCAACCCAAAGCCCCCAAACAACCATTTGCACTGCCTTTTTACTTCAACCCAAAACCCCCCCAAACAACCATTTGCACTGCCTTTTTACTTCAAACCAACCATATTTTCATTTTCAAACCACATTAAGGACACTCACAGTTGAGTAGACATGTGTTCAGTGTTATTCAGAGCTCAGAGAGACGTGAACCTCTCACTTCCTCCATCTTGCAGAGACTGAGTGAGGCACACCACTTCCTGGTTTTATAGTCCCTCCCCCCTCCCACCAGCAGGGGCAGCATAGAGAATGGCAACATTTTAAAAAACATTAATATATCTCTGATTTTTCATTGATGGGAAAAATCCTCCAATCCAGGCAGGCGGAGGGGGGCTCCGAGCGAGGTGGCCAAAATGACGGCCGTAGGTGGCGGCGTTCTCTTGGAAAGCACAGCACAGCGAGCCAAAAGCGATCAAGATCTTACTTTAGTAATATAGATGATAGGCCCAGATAAGAGATAATCAGAAAGTTTTTCCCGCCTGGGTGGAAATGTCAAAGATAGAGGGCATAGCTTTAATGTGAGATGGGAGAATGTGAGATGTTTATGGCAGATGTGTGGGGTAAGTTTTAAAACACAGAGGCTGGTGGATGCCTGTAAGAGGTGGAGCAGGTACAATAGTGTCATTTATGAGGCTTTTAGATAGGCACATGGATATGCAGGTGTATGGATTATGTGTAGGCAGATGAGATTGGTTGGTCTTGCCCTTATGTCTGGCATAGACATTATGGGCCGAAGGGCTTGATCCTGCGTTCTACTTTTCTACGTACAATGATCTGTTATCCATATTGCCTGCCAAACCTTTAAGCCCTATGATCAGACCCTGCAGAGAATGTTACCCTCAACGTTCTGATATTTCAGTGCTTCACGATTAGATTGAAACACTCTTGGAATCATTCTCAGGCTACATCAGATCCCGTCAGTGGAGAACAGGCTCACACTATCAGTTCCCCACAGACTGCAGGATTAATCACACTTTCATAACCTGCTGTTTTCCCTCAGTCACCTTCCTACAACCAGTTCATTCCACTCACACGTTTACACTCACACGCTTACAACTGACTCATCCACAGCTGTTGGAACTTACATAGAAACATAGAAAATAGGTGCAGGAGGAGGCCATTCGGCCCTTCGAGCCAGCACCGCCATTCATTGTGATCATGGCTGATCGTCCCCAATCAATAACCCGTGCCTGCCTTCTCCCCATATCCCTTGACTCCACTCGCCCCTAGAGCTCTATCTAACTCTCTCTTAAATCCATCCAGTGATTTGGCCTCCACTGTGGCAGGGAATTCCACAAATTCACAACTCTCTGGGTGAAAACGTTTTTTCTCACCTCAGTCTTAAATGGCCTCCCCTTTATTCTAAGACTGTGGCCCCTGGTTCTGGACTCGCCCAACATTGGGAACATTTTTCCTGCATCTAGCTTGTCCAGTCCTTTTATAATTTTACACTGTATATGTTTATATAAGATACCCCCCTCATCCTTCTAAACTCCAGTGAATACTAACCTAGTCTTTTCAATCTTTCCTCATATGACAGTCCCGCCATCCCAGTGATCAATCTCGTGAACCTACGCTGCACTGCCTCAATCACAAGGATGTCCTTCCTCAAATTACGAGACCAAAACCGTACGCAATACTCCAGATGTGGTCTCACCAGAGCCCTATACAACTGCAGAAGAACCTCTCTCCTCCTACACTGAAATCCTCTTGTTATGAACTGATCACTAGAGGCTCTTAGTTTAGTTTAGTTTAGAGATACAGTGCGGAAACAGGCCCTTTTGGCCCACCGGGTCCGTGCCGACCAGCGATCCTATACCCACTAGGGACAATTTTTGCATTTACCAAGCCATTTGACCTACATACCTGTACGCCTTTGGAGTGTGGGAGGAAACCGAGGATCTCGGAGAAAACCCACGCAGGTCACGGGGAGAATGTACACACTCCATATAGACAGCAGCCGTAGTCGGTATTGAACCCAGGTCTCCGGCGCTGCATTCGCTAAAAGGCAGCAACTCTACCGCTGCACATACTCTTCATGTAATAAACTTGCACTGCAGATTGTAAATCTTGTTGCTGGTGCTCTGAAAGCCATCCAGTAGCTAAATTTGCTCCAAAATATTTATACCTTGTATTGCATACATGTATATAGTACCGTACGTGTATTAAAACATCTCAGAGTTCTGCATAGATTGAACTTTACTTGACACACAACCTTTTAATACAGACAAGTGATGTTGCCACAGTTATAGAGTCATACAGCTTAGAAAAAGATCCTTCGGCCCATCTCGTCCATGCCGACCAACATGCCCCATCCAAACTAGTCCCATTTGCCCGCTAGAGTGTGGTCAAGTAGTGCCAGGTTTTAAGGGATATCCTTGAGCTAGAGAGATGTAGGAGGTGAGATTTGAGAGAGCGCAGAAGTGGACAGATTAACCAAGAGATCACAATTGGAGGAGTGCAGAGATTCAAGGGTCTCAATTCAGTTTAGTTTATTGTCACGTGTACCGAGGTACAGTGAAAAGCTTTTGTTGCGTGCTGACCAGTCGGCGTAAAGACAATACATGATTACAATAGAGTCATTTATAGTCTACAGATACATGATAAGAGAATGGTAGACAAAATTGCTGGAGAAACTCAGCGGGTACGGCAGCATCTATGGAGCGAAGGAAATGGGCAACGTTTCGGGGTTTCGGCCCGAAACGTTGCCTATTTCCTTCGCTCCATAGATGCTGCTGCACCCGCTGAGTTTCTCCAGCAATTTTGTCTACCTTCGATTTTCCAGCATCTGCAGTTCCTTCTTGGACATGATAAGAGAATAACGTTTAGTGCAAGGTAAAGCCAGCAAGGTTTGATCAAGGATAGTCCGAGGGTCGCCAATGACATAGATAGTAGTTCAGGACTGCTCTCTGGTTGTGGTAGGATGGTTCAGTTGTCAGATAACAGCTGTCCCTGAATCTGGAGGTGTGCGTTTTCACACTTCTCTACCTTTTGCTCAATGGGAGAGAGGAGAAGAGGGAGTGGCCATCGTCTCATAGTTGGAGGAAGTTACAGAAATGGGGAGGAGTGAAGTGATTGAAAGAGCAAGGAGAAATGTAGAGGGCCTGTCCCACTTTCCCGAGTTATTCACGAATTCTCCTGAGTTTTCAAACTCGCAGAATGTTCGTAACGAGTCCGTAGGAGGCCGTGGGAATCCGTGGATATATCGTAGCGGCTCGTTATGCCAGCCGTAGGTACTCGGGGCTATTTTTTTACTCGTGGACATTTTTCATCAGGCTGTAAAAAACGTCCCGACTTACCTGATGCCCCGAGTACCTACGGTTGGCATAACGAGCCGCTACGATATATCCACGGACTCCCACAGCATCCTACGGACTCGTTACGAACATTCTGCGAGTTTGAAAACTCGGGAGAATTCGTGAATAACTCGGGAAAGTGGGACAGGCCCTTTGATCGGAGGCTCGGCTGGAATTGGTGAGCGCTCGTAGAGGTCACACAAAGAAATTCTTCAGAGAGTCAGAAGGGAGTGAGGAGATGAAAAGCACGGTACTCGACAGGTTGTCAGTCATTCATATCAGAGCGAGGGAAAAAGACTCACTAATGTATCCTGAATGAGCATAACAGATGACAGGAATTCCGAAAGGCAAAGAGGGATATTGTTCTCCTCCCCTGGAGCAGATATATTTAGAGGGGGGAACGAGGGGGAGCGGATCTATTGGTTGTTAAGTGTTATGGGACTTTGCAATACACAGCACTGCCTCTGTCCCACATTCCGACTCTGTACAATCTCATTAAATGTGACGTGTCACAAAGAGTTCACTCAAATGAAGGGGCCGCAGAAACAGATTTGATGTTTGCCAGATTTACCAAAGAAAATGATTCATTATGCTCTCAAAATGAACCACCCTGCGACTCGCTGCCTCAGTTCAGTTCTACCAACAATAAGCTGGTTGTCAAGGCCTCTTTTCTCCTCTCCATTTTTAACCCTCTGGATACTGAATATATTTTAATTTTATTTATAAAACATATAGACTTATTTCATTTCCATGTGTGTCTGTCCTCTTCACCCATAGTAATATCACACATCTTTCGTAGACTCCCTCATCCTTCTTTTCCAACATCACCAGCCCACCCCCCCCCCCAATTGTGACCACCTGCCCCCTCCCACCCACATAATACAAAACTAAAGATACACTAAAACATACATTTAACATCAGACTAAAACCAACAAAAGAAGAAAAGGTAGACAAAAGTGCTGGAGAAACTCAGCGGGTGCAGCAGCATCTATGGAGCGAAGGAAATAGGCAACGTTTCGGGCCGAAACCCTTCTTCAGACTGACAAAAAAGGTCAAGACTGTTGGCGAGGCCGCCATCGTGCGGCGCCACCTGGTGGAGATGGTTACCAATTCTCCCCCTCTATATCTCATAAGGTCATAAGGACCAGGAGTAGAATTAGGCCATTTGGCCCATCAAGTCTATTCCGCCATTCAATCTAACTCTCCCACTTAACCCCATTCTCCTGCCTTCTCCCCATAAACCTTGACACCGGTACTAATCAAGAATCGATCTATCCCTGCCTTAAAAAATATCCAATGACTTGGCCTCTACAACCTTCTGGGGGCAATTACAGTAATTCCACAGATTCACCACCCTCTGACTAAAGAGATTCCTGATCATCTTCCTCTCCGCATCTCTATCTATTATCTTGATCACTGATCCAGGCATACGGTTCCATCCCTGTTCCATACTCATTATGTTGTCAACACTAGGGCAGAAACACGTGGGTTTTGACCACTTTTCTAAAGTAGACAGCTTGTTGTATCCGTTACACATTACCAGCCCTTTCCCACTGGTTAATGGGGGAACTCCATCAGGTGTGGCCATTACAGGAAACTTTGTTAGACTCTTGGGTTGGGATTTGATATTGGAAACAACAGACATTTTTCGACATGTTATAGAACGTTCCCCAATCATTCCCATTTCTCCATGCAACATGTTAATTATATAAATAGCGACATTAAACCTCCGAAGTCCCAAAAAAGAGCCCCTATATTTAACACACATCCACCAATCTCATAACAAAGTTCAAAGTTGTTTAAACAAACTTGGTCGTGGAATGTGGCCGAGAGCCGAACAAATTTTATAAGCTTCATTGAAAAGAATGCTATCGTTTTTAAATCAAACATTTTTTGAGGAAGTTAAACCATGTTTTGCCACGGTACATCAGGAATTTTCCTTCATGTGAATAACTCAGGAAGGATTCCCAAATTTCCTTTCTCCGAAAGAAAACATGTAGACTGCTCGATCCCGAGGAATGCTGGTGGAATTCCACGGACCGCCACACCAAATTAGAGAAAGATTGGCTTGCAGGCTTGATGCCTTGAGGGTGTGAATAAAATATTGGAGGAATTCCGAGCCAGCCAAGGTCTGAAGATTCGTCTGATCAAAACCATACCCCAGCAACTGGGGGAAAGAAAATAAGCTACGGCTTGTACTGAGAATAAATAATTTTAATAACATTCAGAGGATGGCAATCCAAAGCCAAACAGTGGCCCGTTCACCCTGTGGATGGGTGGGGAGCGCAGTTTGCTGCAGGTACCTGCTCCAGTTTAACACATGGAAACAGCATCTCACTGGGAGGCAATACATTAGCAGATTAAATTGTTGTTGAAAACTATTCCTGTTCCATTTACTTTTCAGTTGATTTACAGATGAGGGAGGATCCAGGGCTTTTACATTTGTTGATTCTTTAAGGCCCTGTCCCACTTATGTGATTTTTTTCGGCGACTTGCCGGCACCCGTCATAGTTGCAGCAGGTGGCTGAAAATGTTCAACATGTTGAAAATCCAGCAGCGAGCAGAAAAAAGGTACGACTCTTTTGGGCGACTACTCATGACCATACAGTCGACACCTGACAATAAACTATACTAGAGTGTCAAACTAATAGCCCTGTCCCACTGTACGAGTTCATTCAAGAGCTCTCCCGAGTTTTAAAAAATCAAACTCGTGGTAAGTACGTAGAATGTACGTAGCGGGTACGTCGGAGCTCGGAGACGTCTCTTAGCGGCTCGTAACTCTAACGGCAGGTACTCGGGAAACGCGGTAAGCTTGGGAAGACTCGTGAAGATTTTTCAACATGATGAAAAATGTCCACGAGACATTTCCGTAAATCTCCGAGTTCGAATCAGGGCAAACTCGGGAGAACTCTTTGAATGAACCCGTGCAGTGGGACAGGGCTTTAACATTCGGGAGGTGCAAGCTAAGGTGAGTAACTACAGTATGTATTCTGGAAAGGACAGTCATACTGGTTTCGAGTGACCGCTGATGATGGTATTGTGGTAGGTCTCACTACAGCCAGTAATCCTTTAACAAATCTCTTTGTGAGCCATAATACTCATCCAATGGAATGTTAAATGAAAGGCAATCCAGAGAATGATCGAGGAAACTGACTTGGAGACTCAGGGTGTGGAGCCAGTGAAGGAAAGTAGCATTGTGGTAGATCAACGGAGCATGAATGGCAAGGCAGGTTCAAATGGCAACTCCTGTTCCCAATTCTCGTGTTCAAACCCTACGCCAACTTAGCCACAGAGGAAGGAGACCTGAAATGGCAAATCTAACCTCGATACCAGATACTTTTCCATAACTTCAGACATTCCGCTATTAAAACAGAAAACGGTCGGAATTCTAATTCATTAGGGAATGGAGGAGCGTGGCTTTGCTTCAGAGGTGAGAGTGAAATGAAACATGCTGGAAACAGTCAGCAGGTCAGGCAGCACATGTGAAAAGGGAAACAGATGCTGCCTGACCTGCCGTGTGTTTGCAGAATTATCTGTTTTAACTTCAGATTTTGAAGGGCGGTAGGTGTATGGAACAGGTACACAAAAATGCTGGAGAAACTCAGCGGGTGCAGCAGCATCTATGAAGCGAAGGAAATAGGTAACGTTTTGGGCCGAAACCCTTCTTCAGACTGATAGGGGGTGGGGAGAAGAAAGGAAAAAAGGAAAAAGGCGGAGGAGGAGCCCGAGGGCTGGGGGAGGGGAGGAGACAACCAGAGGGCTGATGAAGGGGAGGGGACAGCAAGGGCTAGCAGAATTGGGAGAATTCAATGTTCAAGCCCCCAGGTGTATGGAACAAGCTGCCAGAGGAGGTCATTGAGGCAGGGACTATCCCAACGTTTAAGAAACAGTTAGACAGGTACTTGGATAGGACAGGTTTGGAGGGATACAGGTCAAATGTGGCTAGGTGGGACTAGAGTAGCTGGGACATGTTGGCCAGTGTGGGCAAGTTGGGCTGAAGGGCCGGTTTCCACGCTGTATCACTCTATGACTATCTGCCACTGCTTTCAGGTTTAGGTAAATTATATGGTGTGTATGTGTGTGTGAAGGAAGGGCTGAGATTAAGATTTCAAATTTTAACCAGCTTTTTGGATAAGTTTTACCTTTCTTTCTGGGCAACTTTCAATCTTCATCTCTGTGGACTCGGTATTCCTCTGTCTGTCAGCTCTGGTTTGCCCCCATCTTCATTGTCCCACCAGCAGCTCAGACCTGGTTTGGGAAGGGAATTGGGACAATAAGAATCAGTTCCTTGTCAACCTTGGTGTCATCCCAAGATGAAACCTCCAGCTGTTAGAGGAGCGACCTCTTCACTTCCCTCCCTTTGCCTCTCCTCATGCACGAGTTCCATTAAAACCAGTGCCCCTTATCAGTTCAAACCCCCCTTCCTCTTTAGTTCAGTCTTACATTTAGAGATACCACATGGGAAGGCCCTGCGGCCCATTGAGTCCTCGCCGACCTGCAATCTCCATACACTCGTCCTATCCTGCACATGAGGGACAATTTTACAGAAGCCAATTAACCCACGAGCCGGCACATCTTTGGAGAGTGGGAATAAAACAGAGCACCCGGAGAAAACCCACGTGGTCACTGGGAGAACGTGCAAACTCCATACAGACAGCATCCGTAGTCAGGAAAGAACCTGGATCTCTGGCACTCTAAGGTAGAAACACTACCGCTGTGCCACCGTGCCACCCATATGTCCATTTAGTTCCCCAGTTTAAATCTCTGTGAAATACTAACTAAGTCCTTTAACACTCAAAAAGCACTGGGCCAATGCAGAGTTGGTGCAGATTAGTGATGTCAGACAATCTGGAGGGGAACATTTCTCCTAGTTTGTTTTAAACACACAACATAGATAGCGACATAATGTGGTGCCACAAGTTGCAGGCCCTTCAGCCCAATACATCCATGCCAGTCACCTATTACCTGTCATGGTGATTCTACTTTCCAATCCCTGTCTCCTGCTCTTATATATCGTGGCACAGAAGTTCACAGCCAAACACTCCTTAAATGTTTTAGAACACCCAGAGGGTGGTTGAAAATCCGTAACACACTGTCTTAAGAGGTGGTGGAGGCAGAGTGGTACACATTGCAATCACTTTCTGAGTGAAAACAAAAATTCTACGCCAGATCCTCTGTAAACCCCGAGCCCTTAAGTGCATGGCCCCCTGGTTGTAGACGCCTCTGTCGGGGGGGAATGGTTTTTCAACATCTTCCCTGTCTATGCCCCTCAACATTTTTTTACGTCTCAGTCAGACCCCCCTTAACTTTCTCCACACTGAGAATACAAACAAACCAGTCTCTCCCCATTAGCTGAAACGTTAAAACACAGACTCACACATTGCAGTTTACTATTGAAAGATGATCCCACTGAAGTCATTGGAAATCAATTTTGGAAGGGAAGTGAAAGGAATGCTACCACTGCATCGTAGGTTCAGCATGGGAGCAAGGTTGCATTTCTGCCCCTCTCAATGCAATTCAACATCATTGTTTACAAACCGATATTGTGTGCAATATCTCCCCGACGCATGCCTGTGACCCCAACATTGTGGCCGCTCACGCTGAGGGCCAATGTCGGGGTGTAATAGCGGTCCTCACATTAGATGTAGGAAGAACGAACTAAAGATAAGACACAGCCAAACTTCCTACGTCTGATTACTATTCAGCTGGAAAGTGTGAGATGGCTGTAGAGAACAGGAGTCGCTTTGACGTGGTCCAACTTGGTCAAATAGCCTGCTTCCATTTACTGTGTGGCCTCACACAGGGTAACGTTGGTCTGAAAAAGGGTCTCGACCCGAAACGTCACCTATTACCTCTACTATCTTTCATGGATGACCCTCGGACTATCCTTGATCGAACTTTGCTGGCTTTACCTTGCACTAAACATCATTCAATAGACAATAGACAATGTGCAGGAGTAGGCCATTCGGCCCTTCGAGCCAGCACCGCCATTCAATGTGATCATGGCTGATCATCCCCAATCAGTAACCCGTTCCTGCCTTCTCCCCATATCCCCTGACTCCGCTATTTTTAAGTGCCCTATCTAGCTCTCTCTTGAAAGCATCCAGAGAACCTGCCTCCACCGCCCTCTGAGGCAGAGAATTCCACAGACTCACCACTCTCTGTGAGAAAAAGTGTTTCCTCGTCTCCGTTCTAAATGGCTTACTCCTTATTCTTAAACTGTGGCCCCTGGTTCTGGACTCCCCCCAACATCGGGAACATGTTTCCTGCCTCTAGCGTGTCCAACCCCTTAACAATCTTATATGTTTCAAATTCCCTTATCATGTATCTGTACACTGTAAATGGCTCGATTGTAATCATGTATTGCCTTTCCGCTGACTGGATAGCACGCAACAAAAGCTTTTCACTGTACCTCGGTACACGTGACAGTAGACTCAACTAAGCTAAACTATTCCTTTTCTCCAGAGATGCTGCCTGTTCCGCTGAGTTACTCCAGCATTTTGTGTCTGCCTACAGGTGATGTCTGACCCACTGCCCATTACGAGGAGAATCATTGATCAGAAAAGTGAGTGAAATAACTGAAGGTAGCCACACAAGACTGGAGCAACTCAGCGGGACAGGCAGCATCTCTGGAGAGAAGGAATGGGTGACGTTTCGGGTCGAGACCCTTCTTCAGACTGTCCTGGATTGAAATAACCGATTGCTGCAGTTGTCTGTTGAGCGCGAGGAAGCAGAGATCTACCCTGTGGTAGAGTCACAGTCACAGTCCCAGCAGGGCTGACTCAGGTGCTTTACAAGGCAGGGAATAAGCAGAGCCCAGGAAACAAAGAAACAATTGGCTCCAGTCGAACTTGTCCACTAATGCAATTCGCAGCAGTTTGGTCTCTGCCAAGGAGCGCTGCCAATTATCCCAGATCGTAAAGTAATGTGATGTCCCACTGGCGCCAGGGAGTTGTCCATCAGACCTGGCTCAGTGTCACAGTCTAAGCTCCAGCACCGTCTTAGATACGGCTACTGGCACTCTCTCCCTCTCCTTTTAACTTGGATTACAAGAAGAAAGATTAATAGGAAGCTGACTGCAAATAGAGTCTCGCTTTCCTTCTGTTCATGTGAAAATACGAATGCGCTGGTCCACATTGGTGTTATTTGCTTAAGCTTAGTCATTTAAATGTACGGTGGATCCAGAAGGATTCAAGGCCCACTCCACAGCTAGATTCCTGAGCAAGAACAAAACGCTGGAGTAACTCAAGGAATAGGCGACGTTTCGGGTAACTCAGCGGGACAAGCAGCATCTTCAGTCTGAAGGTCTCGACCTGAAACGTCACTTATTCCTTCTCTCCAGAGATGCTGCCTGACCCGCTGAGATACTCCAGCTTTTTGTGTCTATCTTCGGTTTAAACCAGCGTCTGCAGTTCCTTCCCACACAGTCCTGAGCTACTCTACAGTGTATAAAACAAATGGCATGCCACATAATAGAATTATTTTAATGACAGCATCTCGCTCACACTCCGTGAAGTCCCTGGTCACTACACATTCCCCCTCTTCTCCACCACTGCGCCATTACAGTTGGTCAAATCGGGAAAATCTCTGTGTGTTTATTCACAAGCTGCACTGGCCTGCGTCGCTTACGTCTGAAACTTGGTTCGTCACTAAAGTGCAACAAAAGCCTGGAAACTATTCAGCTTGAACACATGCTGAAATTCCTGTGTAAATCCACACCGCAGAAGGGAATGCTAACCAAAAACATCCTGCATGAGCTGTGAGCAACTGTGTTGGTGGCAGGTACCAGAAAGATCCTAGGTCATAAGTTCATAAGTACTAGGAGCAGAATTAGGCCGTTCGGCCCATCAAGTCCTCTCCGCCACCCAATCATGGCTGATCTATCTTTCCCTCTCAACCCCCATTCTCCTGCCTTCTCCCCATAACCCCTGACACCCGTAATAATCAAAATTCTATCTCTGCCTTAAAAATATCCATCGACTTGGCTTCAACAGCCGTCTGTGGCAATGAATCCCACAGATTCACCACCCTGATTCTATCCTTGATCGGTGAAGACAAAAGAAGCTGGAACCACATCTTCCCTCAGACTATTTGGGCGAGGAAAAAATAATAAATTGTTCAAATTGCTGTTAATTTGCCCCCCATCACTTAAAGCTGCTTGTGTGTTACCTATGCCTCCAGAACAAGCCTCCAGAACAAGCCCAAGACATGGGTGCCATTGTGAAAATACTCCCATAAAATAATTCCTTGGAAGTAGGTATGTGTTAAACAGAAATAAATATTCATGTTCATAAGTGATAGGAGCAGAATTAGGCCATTCGGCCCATCAAGTCTACTCTACCATTCAATCAGGAGGGAGGCTAATCTATCTCTCCCTCCTAACCCCATTCTCCTCCCTTCTCCCCATAACCACTGACACCCACACTAATCAATAATCTATCTATCTCTGCCGTAAAAATATCCATTGACTTGGCCTCCACAGCCCTCTGTGGAGATATATATTTCTGAATCAAAGGGAGAGTGTGCAATATTAATAAGCACTGGGCTTTTACCAAGGTCTAGCGGTGGTACAGGGCGTAACTAGTCAGACAGAGGGGAGACCAGGATATTGAGCAAGTTGGTGCATTTTTTAACATCTTAATTCTTTCCCAATATCACACTCATCAGTCGGCATTAACTATTTGAGTGTTTGGCTAATTTAAAAATACATCTCTTTCTCTTTGTGGTGACTCTTTTGTGCACTTTGTATGCAAAAACAAAGAATTTATCTCTATCTAGCTGGGTACAATAAAGTATCTTCATCACCAATGTTAAAGGCTTTCTTTTTAGGCCTAAAATGTAAATAGTGCCATATTCATTAACATAACAATTAGAAATGTCTAGGAGCCTGAATGAAAATGTGTTCTTAAGGCTAAGATTAATAATCGTGATTGGTATATACCTGATATGGTGTCGAAGAGAAAGGAATAACTAAGATGTCACGCTTACTATTTCATCTTGCAATCTGCCCAATATACATCTGCACCAGCCAGTTGTCCAACTAAATATTGGTTCAGGTAGTTAGTGTGTTCCAGGAATGATTATGAGTTTTCATACACAAGGGCAAGGTCAATCAGACATGCTAGACCGGTCAAACTGGGAGAAGCGCCAAGTGTAACCACATCAAGTCTCAGCCAGAACATTAGTGTACCATAGGAAGCCATTCATTTGCAGGAAGGAACTGCAGATGCTGGTTTACACCAAATCATCATCATCATCAAATCTGAGGAAAGACATTCTTGCCATAGAGGGAGTACAGAGAAGGTTCACCAGATTGATTCCTGGGATGTCAGGACTTTCATAT
This sequence comes from Malacoraja senta, assembly GCA_038087875.1. Taxonomy (NCBI): domain Eukaryota; kingdom Metazoa; phylum Chordata; class Chondrichthyes; order Rajiformes; family Rajidae; genus Malacoraja; species Malacoraja senta. The sequence goes on from CM075988.1 coordinate 25,170,945, forward strand.
GAAGAAAGACTGGATAGACTCGGCTTGTACTCGCTAGAATTTAGAAGATTGAGGGGGGATCTTATAGAAACTTACAAAATTCTTAAGGGGTTGGACAGGCTAGATGCAGGAAGATTGTTCCCGATGTTGGGGAAGTCCAGGACAAGGGGGCACAGTTTAAGGATTAAGGGGAAATCCTTTAGGACCGAGATGAGGAAAACATTTTTCACACAGAGAGTGGTGAATCTCTGGAACTCTCTGCCACAAAAGGTAGTTGAGGCCAGTTCATTGGCTATATTTAAGAGGGAGTTAGATGTGGCCCTTGGGGCTAAAGGGATCAGGGGGTATGGAGATAAAGCAGGTACAGGATACTGAGTTGGATGATCAGCCATGATCATATTGAATGGCGGTGCAGGCTCGAAGGGCCGAATGGCCTACTCCTGCACCTATTTTCTATGTTTCTATATTTCTATCATCATCATCGTTGAAAACATCAATGGGCACGGTGCCTAACAACGCTATGTACGACAGTGATCGTAACTTCTACTGAAGTGTGGATGGCCGTTGGCTCGCTAGGAGCTCATCCGCCCTTTGACAGGTCTTGTTTTTGGTTCTGCTGGGGGTCCACAGCCCCCTCCTCACCTGGCAAACCAGGTGGGGGAGACGGTTTAGTCGCCAACTATCCGACCATGGAGCAGGTAGCGCGGGATTACATGGTACCCTTGGTGGGGGGGGGGGGAGGGGGTGGGGAACTCATGGTGCGATGGGAATCATGACACCAAAGGTAGACACAAAATGCTGGAGCAACTCAGCGGGGCAGGCAGCGTCTCTGGAGAGAAGGAATGGGTGACGTTTTGGGTCCAGACCCTTCTTCTGACTGAAGATGCTGGTTGTCCCACTGAGTTGCTCCAGCATTTTGTGTCTATCTTCAAAGCCATTCATTCCCCAGCCCTGGTCTGACAAAGTGTGATTCACTTAACCCCACCCTGCTACTCTTTCCCAAGGCAGTTGTTTCCATTCATATGTTTATCCAATTCCATTTGCAAACTTTATTCCTCTTTATTAATTTCTCTGTTTTTATCCTACCTCTAACATTCATGTATGTACTGTAACCCTGGTCATAGATATTTATATTGGGCCTTTAGTGGTGGAAACATTTGATAGCAGGTGTATGGTCAAACAAAATGTGACACCAAGTCACGTAAAGAATTATTAGGAAGATAGACACAAGAAGCTGGAGTAATTCAGTGGGTCAGGCAGCATCTCTGGAGAAAAGGAATAGGTGACGTCTTGGGTCGAGACCCTTCTTCAGACCTATTAGGGTGGATGTCCAAATGGTTTTTAAGGCCCCTCAAATGAAAACAGAAGAATGGAAAAGCACTTAATGCTTTGAAACACAAAATGCCAGGGAACATCTCTGGAGGGCATGAATTGACAAACGTTTCAGGTCGAGACTGAAGAAGGGCTCCAAAATCGAAACATCGCCGATATATGTTCTCCACAGATGACCCGCTGACTTACTCCAGCACTTTGTGTTTTACTCAAGATTGCAACTCCTGCGGTTTCTTGTGTCTCTCAGCGTTATGCTCCCTTGGGCTGCTGCATTGCAGAGTGGTTTTGATGTGATGTGGGCCATTTTGTTCCTGACCTGTTTTGATTGCAGAGCTGAGAGGATGCTTGGATTATGAGTTAACGGATCGAGTTTGCATTTGCCTGCCACCTCATCCTTCATCCTTATCCTTCCAGCCATTACTGGGTTAACATTCCGATTGAACCTTTCTTAGAATTCTAACAGCGTCTGACTCTCTCAACCATTTAGTTGCCCTCATTCTTTAATATTTCACTTCCCTGTAATATTTCCATAAATGGTGCATTCTCTTCGTAATTATGTAACTGCGATGAAGAGTCATGGTACCGACTTGACTTTTAAATGTGGGCTGCTGATAACACCCTTTATCTACAACATTGTGTCAGGTTTGGGGTGTGGGATACACTCAGACTGGAAAATGCAGGCAAATGGGTCAAAACACAGAGGAACAAAGAGAACAGTGCAGGGCAACTTCGACGGTATTTTGAACAAAGTCGATAGGGTTTCCCAGAAACAGAGGGTTATAAATATAAGATTGTCACAAACTAATCCAATAATGAATTCCGGAGAAACGACTTTATCTGGAAAGTAATGAGAATGTGGAACTCATTATCCGCTGGAGTGGTGGAGGCAAACAGCATCGAAGCTTTTAAGGAAAGACTAAACAAAGAGGACAAAGGAATAAAGCATATGCTGAGAGGGTGAGATGCAGTTTGCAGGGAGCATTAACTCTGGCACAGGATTGTTGGGCCGAATGGCCTGCTCTCACCCCGTTCATTATTGACATACATTATATATATTTTTTTAAATAAATTATTTAGATATATATGTAGATCAAAATATCTATCTACCTATATATATATATATATATATATAGCTATATGTACAAGCATATATATAATGCATGTGTGTATAATATAAATGCCTATGCGCATGTATGTGTGTGTGCGTATCATACATGTAATATACATATATACACACACATACATACATATATATATACACACATATATATACACACATACCTAAATATACACATACCAACATATATATATATACATATACATACATATATACATATACATACATATACATACATATATACATACATATATACATATACATACATATATACATATACATACATATATACATATACATACATATATACATATACATACATATACATATGCATATATCTTGACCCGAAACATCACCCATTCCTTCCCTCCAGAGATGCTGCCTGTCCCGCTGAGTTACTCCATCTTGTGTCTATCTTCGGTTTAAACCAGCATCTGCAGTTCTTTCCTACACATCCTATATATATATATATATATATATATATATATATACATGTTTATATACATGAAAAATATATATAGAATGGTAAATGTGAAAATGGGGCCAGATGAAGTCAGGGTAAGATGTCCTGTTAGCACCCAGCAGCACAGTCTTGTATTGCACACTGAGTACATAGCACCAGCCACAAAGTGACCCATACTAATACTGAATGTTTACTGCTTCATACTGTTTTGTCAAATAATAAATGCGTTCTCCCCTCGACAACAACATACTGATTCGATTGTTGAGTAAATGTACTTGCGACACAACCTTTACCCAGTACTCTGCTCCTCCTCCCTCCCCCGTTGAGGCCCCAATAAGTCATGTGGAATGCGCTGGTTGGTAATCTCATCTGTGAACATGATTAAGTGAAAAGTCTTGGCAGAAAAATAATGGATTAAAAAAGACTGGAGCAGGTAGGGTCAATAAATAAATAAAACCGAATTCATTGCTTACAGAAAGAAAACGATTTCCATCAACTCTTTTTAGAAGTTTAATTTGCCCAGTGTCCAACAAGTTATTAACTGAAGAGAGTAACAAGTTACTACTTTGTGGTAAATTCGTGAAAATGTCACTTTGCTGAAAGTTGCCAACCACACTGCAAACGTCTGTAAGGCAAATCCTCTGGGCTGTGTTTCGCCCACAGAGTTGGCCTCTCACTCCAGTGCCAGATGACTAATCTACATTTGAGACCCCAGATTTGAGTCTCCGTTGTCTTATTGGGAAATAGTCAAGCCCAGTTCTAGCCGAGCGCTGATACTATTTCCAGTAGTCACTGGCAAAAAGGACAGACAACACGCCAGACTCTTCTGTGGAAAACGCCCGGCTAACGCCTCGTCTCACGGGCAGGTTAGATCCGTTAGAGGGGGGGCAGTACAGTGGTGTAGAGGCAAGAGAAAGTAGTCCTGAATATTCACAGCATTGAATCCAGGATCCATGAATTCCCCTTGCATTCGATCAAACACCAGGGCGGCCACCTCCTCTTAACCCCTCAGATGATGAATCAAGGTTTCTACACGTTGAGTCACATTTGGAAGAAGTACTGAAAGCACGGTGGCGCAGCGGTAGAGTTGCTGCCCAACAGCGCCAGACACCCGGGTTCGATTCTGACTACGGGTGCTGTCTGTACGGAGTTTGTACGTTCTCCCTGTGACCGCGTGGGTTATCTCCGGGGGCTCTGGTTTCCTCCCACACTCCAAAGTCATGCAGGTTTGTTGGTTAATGTGCTTCAGTAAAAATTGTAAATTGTCCCTCTAGTGTACGGGGATCGCTGGTCGGCACGGACCCGATGGGCCAAAGGGCCTGTTTCCTCGCTGTGTCTCCAAACTACACTAGCATGAGTGTAAAACGCCCTCTGGGTGAGAGATCTCAATGCACATCACTATTGATAGGGCCATGACTAGGCTGGACAAATTCTGAAGGACATGTTTGTCCGTCTGACTTTGCAGTAGGTGGTGAGAGAATCTACGCAAGGACTTTGTCTTAGCCAATTTATCTGTGGCAAATCCATCTGTCCATAAAACCCAAGAGGGAATGACTAATGCACAGATCTTGTAAAGACAAAGTCATATATTCTTGCTAAAGACACCCTCAAATATGTTGTGTGGTCCGAGAACAATGATGCCATTATTAAGAAAGCACATCAGCGCCTCTACTTCCTGAGAAGATTACGGAGAGTCGGTTTGTCAAGGAGGACTCTCTCTAACTTCTACAGGTGCACAGTAGAGAGCATGCTGACCGGTTGCATCGTGGCTTGGTTCGGCAACTTGAGTGCCCTGGAGAGGAAAAGACTACAAAAAGTAGTAAACACTGCCCAGTCCATCATCGGCTCTGACCTTCCTTCCATCGAGGGGATCTACCACAGTCGCTGGCAGCATCATCAAGGACCCACACCATCCTGGCCACACACTCATCTCCCTACTACCTTCAGGTAGAAGGTACAGGAGCCTGAAGACGGCAACGACCAGGTTCAGGAACAGCTACTTCCCCACAGCCATCAGGCTATTAAACCTGGCTCGGACATAACACTGAACTTTACTAGCCAATACTGTTATTTGCACTTTATCAGTATATTGACCATTGTGTATATATTTATAGAATGCCTTGTAGTAAATGCCTACTATGTTCTGTTGTGCTCAAGCAAAGCAAGAATTTCATTGTCCTACCAGGGATACATGACAATAAACTCACTTGACTTGACTTGACTTGATAGTTGAGCTTAATAGGATAGACTTAGAACAGGTGCGGACATTTATCCATGAGACATTGTGGACCATCAGCAACAGAAGAAACGTATACCTGAACGTACAACCTTACCAGCAGCACACACTTCACTCCTGCAGCGACCCTGGATCAACCCTGCTGCCATGCAAGGTTACAGAGCCCACTTGTTTGGTAACCCATCAACAAAATGCACTGTAGATATTCTGACCATACCTTCCCAATTCACAACTTTGACCACCCCAGGATCAAGGGCAGCGATGTATTCCTCTTACCACCCTGACTTGCAAATAGCATGTGTAGGGAGGAACTGCAGATGCTGGTTCATCCCGAAGATAGACACACAGCGGGGTCAGGCAGCTTCTCTGGAGACAAGGAGCAGGTGACGTTTTGGGTCGGAACCCTTCTTCAGATTCTTCATATGATGCTCAGTCTAAATCCTAAACCCCCCCTCCTCCCAATACCTCTGTGAGAACATCTTCACCTGAAGGTCTACACTGCTCACCAGTGGTCCATGAAAATGGCCCCTGACCATTAACCTAAGACCAATAGGACTGGGCAATAAATGCGGACCCCAAAACTAAAGGTACCGGAAATCCAATCTTCCCTTTCAATACAGAGCCTTCACCCGCTGAATAGTGAGCAGGAATTCTCTAACACAAGGCCACTGTCACCAGTGATCCAAAGAGGATTTGTGTTCATATATCACCTTCAATATAATATAAACCACCCTGGACACTTCAGCGGGTCATTTAACATGTACTGAGTCTACCAGCAGGCATCTGACTGTTGAATTCTCCTAGCTACAAAGCAGCAGGTCAAACCAACAATTAGTTATAGAAGGTTTTACGCAGTCCACTCAGCCTAACTAGACTTCTCTTCTTTTTCCACAGATCGCCGACCATCAGTAGCTTAAGAAAGGCATCTAATTCTCTCATTAAGCTCACTGAAGGAGGGCCTCGACCTGAAACGTCACCCATTCCTTCTCTCCAGAGATGCTGCCTGACCCGCTGAGTTACTCCGGTATTTTGTGTCTATCTTCAGTGTAAACCAGCATCTGCAGTTCCTTCCCATACATAATTGTCTCATACCTATTTACACAAATGCACTTTATTGACCTTTCCTGAGAGCACTTTGATCAGAGGCAACCCACACAGACCAAAAGGTTTTCACTTGCTTTCTTAAAATAGACATAATGGCCTAACTAAGTAAAGACCTTGATGTTGAGGTGAGGGTCATGTCTCGTACTCAACACTCCAATATCATGACGCCAACTTGCTATTTTATTCTGTTGTTCAATGGATTCCTGCAGCTAATATTAAAATGGACTTAAAATAATAGTTCTGGCATTTGGATTATGGGGGGTTTAATACCATTATAAATACATTTCAAAGCTTCTCAAATAATATATATGACAAGGCAGCTCCATGAGTAACCCAATAGTCAAAGGTGCAACGTAGACACAAAATGCTGGAGTATCTCAGCGTGTGAGGCAGCATCTATGGAGATCTTTGGTCTCGACCCCAAACGTCGCCCATTCCTTCTCTCCATAGATGCTGCCTCACCCGCTGAGTTACTCCAGCATTTTGTGTCCACCTTCCATTTTATCCAGCATCTGCAGTTCTTTCTTACACAGATAAAGGAGAAAAACTGTACCCACAGAGACAAGGATCGCTTTGGTTTCTATTGAGCAGTTACCACTTGTAGTCAGACAGCAAGAACACTTTAATTATTGGGATGAATATAATTTGGCACTGTTTAATTTCTGCAGCAATGTGAATTTACCTGTAAGTTTGTGTTATGCGGGCTGCTGCACCAAGGAGCAAAGGCTTGAGCCTGTGCTTCAGGGGAGCAAAGGGTGGGAAGGCAAGGAGAAAGTTAAAGTGAAGATTTAAAAATGCTGTCATATTAGAAAATGAACTGGTGGCAATGCAGAAGTTGCAGCAAAGGCAAGGAGTTT
>CM075988.1:25178232-25183232 GCA_038087875.1 Malacoraja senta
TACCTGAATGGTGGCCGAGTAGGAAAAGGGGAGATGCAACGAGAGCTGGGTGTCATGGTACACCAGTCATTGAAAGTGGGCATGCAGGTGCAGCAGGCAGTGAAGAAAGCGAATGGTATGTTAGCATTCATAGCAAAAGGATTTGAGTATAGGAGCAGGGTGGTTCTACTGCAGTTGTACAGGGTGTTGGTGAGACCACACCTGGAGTATTGCGTACAGTTTTGGTCTCCTAATCTGAGGAAGGACATTCTTGCCATAGAGGGAGTACAGAGAAGGTTCACCAGACTGATTCCTGGGATGTCAGGACTTTCATATGAGGAAAGACTGGATAGACTCGGGCTTGTACTCGCTGGAATTTAGAAGATTGAGGGGGGATCTTATAGAAACTTACAAAATTCTTAAGGGATTGGGCAGGCTAGATTGGGGTTGGCAGGAAGATTGTTCCCGATGTTGGGGAAGTCCAGAACAAGGGGTCACAGTTTAAGGATAAGGGGAAATCTTTTAGGACTGAGATGAGAAAAAACATTTTTTACACAGAGAGTGGTGAATCTGATGGAATCCTCTGCACAGAAGGTAGTTGAGGCCAGTTCATTGGCTATATTTAAGAGGGAGTTAGATGTGGTCCTTGTGGCTAAAGGGATCAGGGGGTATGGAGAGAAGGCAGGTACAGGATACTGAGTTGGATGATCAGCCATGATCATATTGAATGGCGGTGCAGGCTCGAAGGGCCGAAATGCCTACTCCTGCACCTATTTTCTATGTTTCTATTATCTCACTCACTCAAACATTTGTGGGATTGAAATTTCAAAGAAGTTTAGCGTTCCACACTGGCCATCAAAGGTTGACTGAGTCGTATTGAATAGTCTGGTAAACACGGAGATATTGAGCGTTTACCCCCAATGTGTTTCTAGCTGGGTTTTCATCTTTCCAATTTCACATCCCTCTGAGAAAGCAACTGTGTTCATTCTGTGGCATGACCCCGATATCGCCACTACATCCAGTGTGACCATGGCTGACCTGGCCCAGTCCTCACCCCTTTCTCAGTCCCACCATAGATCTTTGATTCCCTCATCTTTTAAAAATGTATCAGCTTCCTCTGTAAATATCCTCAATGATCTGACATCACCACTGCATTGAGCTCGATTGTAATCATGGAATTGTCGTTCCGCTGACTGGTTAGCACACAAAAGCTTTTCACTGAACTGAACATACAAATGCACCCATTCCCATTCCCACTCCCAGCACCAGTGACAAAGAATCAAGGCAGGGAACAACTTTCAGCCACTTTCAACAACTCCCACTGGTGACAGACCCTAGTTTAATATCTTATGGCCCAGAGTTTCGATGATGCCAAGTCAAGTCAAGTCAAGTCAGGTTTATTCATCACATACACATACGAGACGTGCAGTGAAATGAAAAGTGGCAATGCCTGCGGATTGTGCAAAAAAACTACAAAACAGAATGGAACAGAATCAGTAATTACATATTTGTGGAAGGGAAAAAAAGAAAAAACAGCAATTTTAAAAATACACCACACAGTAACTTGGTTCAGTAAAGTTAGTCCCTGGTGAGATAGGAGTTTACAGACCTAATGGCCTCTGGGAAGAAACTCCTTCTCATCCTCTCCGTTTTCACAGCCTGGCAACGGAGGCGTTTGCTTGACCGTAGCAGCTGGAACAGTCCATTGCAGGGGTGGAAGGGGTCTCCCTTGATCTTGTTGGCTCTGGAACTGCACCTTCTGATGTATAGTTCCTGCAGGGGGGCGAGTGTAGTTCCCATAGTGCGTTCGGCCGAACGCACTACTCTCTGCAGAGCCTTCTTGCCAGATTGGAAGTATAAGGTCTGTTCCTAAATACAACTGTCACACATCCGCTCACACAATCTTGCTTCTACGTACATGACTCACTTGTGCCTGGAAGCCACTGTGCACACTGCAGAGATGTTCATTGGCAGGCAGTGCATGTTTGACATTGCTGCAGCAATTAAACACATATGTGCGCTTCAGAAACTACAGGCCACTTGCATGGAGAGCAGGTTTATTACAGTATTCGTGCTTGAGAACAAGTGGAAGGTTCCCTCCTTTCCAAACTACTGACTGGCAACATGTGTGATGCACCATGTCTTTGATGATTAAAGAAGGCCCTTCTGGATCACTAATCCAGAAAGATAGGTTCTCGATTAGCACTGGTGTCAAAGGTTGTGGGGAGGAGAATGGGATTGAGAGGGAAAAATAGAATGTTGGAGCAGACTCAATCGGCCAAACAACTTGTGTCGCATGACCTTATATCTTGCATCTCCACCAAGATGTCCATCTAAAGTGAATTCCTCTGTTGATAAAGCTGGGATAGACACAAAATGCTGGAGGAACTCAGTGGGACAGGCAGCAAATCTGTAGAGGAGGAATGGATGATGTTTCAGGTCAAGACCCTTCTTCAGTCTGAACCTGGGTTTCTGGAGCTGTAAGGCAGCAACTCTACCGCTGCGCCACCATGCCGCCCACATGCTGATCTCAGCTGGCATTTAAGCTTCAACTCTATGGAATCCTCACCCACTTCAAGGATTTCATGGTCTCATGTCCAGTTTGATATTTGGGTGGTTCCATTATCTCATTCACTCAAACATTTGTGGGATTAAAATTTCAAAGAAGTTTAGCGTTCCACACTGGCTATCAAAGGTTGACTGAGTTGTATTGAATCCACCCATTCCTTCTCTCCCAGAGATGCTGCCTGTCCCGCTGAGTTCCTCCAGCATTTTGTGTCTTATCTTCAGTGTAAACCAACATCTGCAGTTCCTTCCCACATGATAAATCTGGAGTGTGGTCATAAGAAAGAACTCTAATTTGCATTTATTTCTGGTACAACTCATGAGTGCGTATAGTCCCAGTCCATTCATTCCCATCATCAATGCCTGCAATACTTGGCTGGATCCAACAGTGTTGGAAGCCCTCTGTAATATCTCAGCCATTTCATCTCTGAACCAAACATCCCACCTTTGTAATGTTCCACTCTCTGGCAGACTAATAATTCGTTTAAAAGCTCACATGACAATATCATTGCCATAATTTTACTTTTAATTTCCCTCTTTGAAAAGTGGACTAAACATGCGGAATGCCCAAGATCATTAAGTGTTAATTAATATCACCGGCCTTCAAACCAGTTAATTACCATGTTCTTGCACTGTTGATTCATCATCAACACCTTGAGAAATTAAGTAACTGTTTAAAATTTTAAATACATAGCAGTGTTGGAATCGTGACTTGGCTCCACATAAACACATGCTTTAGAAGTTTCATTTAAAAAAAAGCTCTTATAATAAACTCCTGAGCCAATCTCCCCAAAACTTCCTGTCTAATACACAGTCAAGGTACTCAAAGAGTTAAACCCCTGTCCCACGGTACGAGTTCATTCCAAGAGCTCTCCCGAGTTTGCCCTGATTCAAACTCGGAGATTTACGGTAAAGGCCGCTCGTCGGTACTCGGGGCTCTCGTGGACATTTTTCAACATGTTGAAAAATCTTCACGAGTCTTCCCGTGCTTACCTGCCGTTAGCGAGTCTTCCCGAGTACCTGCCATTAGCGCTAAGAGGCGTCCCCGAGCTCCAACGTACCCGCTACGTACATTCTCCGTGCTTACCACGAGTTTGATTTTTTTTAAACTCGGGAGAGCTCTTGGAATGAACTCGCACCGTGGGACAGGGCTATAATGCAATGGTTTAGAGCAAATGACTCTCTATCCTTTGGGACCTGATTACTTGCCTTTTCAAATTGTCCAAATCATATCAGTTCAACAAAATCTAGATGAAAAACAATTGTTGATGCTGGAAATCTGAAGTTAAGGTGGAATATTCTGACACTGTTCATCAGGCCATGCAGCACCTGTGGAGCAGGAAGCCAGACGAGTGTCGTAGCTCAAGTTTATTTTACCAGAAATGGGAAATAAAGCTTTCAATTGCAGAGAGAACAAAAATAAAAATATATGTTAGGCGGGAAAACATACACTGCATGTATCTGTACACTGTGGACGGCTCGATTGTAATCATGTATTGTCTTTCCGCTGACTGGATAGCACGCAACAAAAGCTTTTCACCGTACCTCGGTACACGTGACAATAAACTAAACTGAACTGGGAACAAAAGCGACCAAATGACAAAAGTAGCCATGAAGAAAGAATAAGAATTAAAATAGCAGCTGACCAAGGAGCGAACGAGATCCAGGAATGTAAATAAATGCATTACGAAAGTGTTGAGCAGCGATGGGATTTAGTTTGGTCAAATCCTCTGGACTCTGACGGTCTGCATCCCCAGATTCGACAAGAAATGGGGCTGCCCAGATATTGGATGTATTAATTGGCTGTGATCTTCTATCAGCCACTTAACATGAGACAGGCCCCAGCAGATGAGAAAACTACAAGTATAACGAGATAATGAAGAGAATGGTAACAGAGCAGTAAATAGAGGAGACGTCATTTGATGAGAAAGGGGTCAGGCCTGACAAATGGATGTAGACTTGTGATGTACAACATAACCCCAGGCAAGATCCAAGGTAGATACAAATGCTGGAGAAACTCAGCGGGTGAGGCAGCATCGATGGAGCAAATGAATAGGTGATGTTTCGGGTCGAGACCCTTCCGAAGGAAGGGTCTCAACCCGAAACGTCACCTATTCCTTCGGGAAGGGTCTCAACCCGAAACGTCACCTATTCCTTCGGGAAGGGTCTCGACCCGAAACGTCACCTATTCCTTCGGGAAGGGTCTCAACCCGAAACGTCACCTATTCCTTCGGGAAGGGTCTCGACCCGAAACGTCACCTATTCCTTCGGGAAGGGTCTCAACCCGAAACGTCACCTATTCCTTCGGGAAGGGTCTCAACCCGAAACGTCACCTATTCCTTCGGGAAGAGTCTCAACCCGAAACATCACCTATTCCTTCGGGAAGGGTCTCAACCCGAAACGTCACCTATTCCTTCGGGAAGGGTCTCGACCCGAAACGTCACCTATTCCTTCGG